>JAOTRJ010000002.1:18167716-18177726 GCA_028564905.1 Leptodoras praelongus | reverse complement strand
TGCCTTATCAGGGTTAATTAGAAGAATGACTTGCTTTATCAATGGGGTTGGGACCATCAGTTGTGTTGGGCAGAAGTCAGGTTACTACACAGCCGACAGCCCTATTGGTCCCTATATGTGGAGAAAATGAACTACCATGAAGAGGGAGCTAGAAAAGTCCCTATACACAGCGTTCTAAGAACTACAATTATCCCCAATTCCTCCGGGGCAAAGGGCCTATATATGCAGATCACCCATGTCATGGGCACTGATGCACACCCATGCCATCACAGATGCTGGTTTTAGCACTTTTGTTGGTAACAGTCTGGATGGTCTTTTTCCATCTTTGGCACATACAATCTGACATCCATTTCCCCCCCAAAAGATGCTGAAACGTGGACTCCTCTGACCCAAGAACATATTGCCACTGTCTTTTGGGCCATGTCAGGTGAATATGGGCCCAGAGAACTCGCCCATGTCATGTTTCTGTGCAAAATTAATATTATTATACTCAAGCTTGACGGCCTCACCTACTACCAGTAAAACTGTTAATAGTGGAAACTTCCAGAACAGTGTTACTTGTGCTGCTTTAAAATTATTTTTTTCTTTATGAAATACCATTAGTTTTGTCATTGAAAATACTGCAAATGTTTTCTGTGTACTTTTATCAGGTAAATAACGGTTCAACCGAATTCACAAATTCCATTTTTTACAGGAAGTTTCAGTGAAGTGTGGTGTGGTGTGGTGTATATTGCAGTTTGTCAAATTCTTCACAAGACAGTCCAATAAATATGAATGAATTGTATTGGCTTAGGTTGTGTACAATAGTGAATGGGTAATGAATTCCTTCAGGCTCTCAGAGTATTTAGATTACTTGAGCAAACACTGAGTAGTATGACTAAAATTTACTTTTGTAACGTAATATGTGTTACATCAACCAAGCATCAAGAACATTTATATTAGCCAAACTCTGAACAGCTGACTGCTTCATCCCCCAGTCCCTAGAGGAAAGACTCATGGTACCGAGTTCCTGTTTCCCACGGAGCATCTCTGCTTTGCCAGCACCAAACTTTCATGTTCATGTGTGCAGGCACCCCTTCACACTCCACTCTGATAAAGCCATTTTAATCCCAGACAGCACACTGGCCTTCTTGTCCTGTCAGATCACAGCCCTATGCTATGTGCAGGGTATCCTTATGCCTAGTATATGCTTTGCCATGTGTTGTACTGCTTGTTAGCTGCTAGCTTTTTATTCATGTATAACAAAAATATATATACACACACACACGCACACACACATATATATATATATATTCATTCTAAGTCAAGGCTTAAAATGCGTCACGCGATTATTTCAATCCTGCAGATGTTGTACAATTAATTAACAGCTCTCATGTAACCCAAGTCAGCTTGATTTGGGGAATGTAATTCTTTAGTTGGTATCCTCACATCAGTTAATACTATCTGTGTTTTTCTTAACACACCGGTTTATTTGTCCGTGCAGCTATCTGTACAAGAATGAAATCCAGACAATAGACCGACAAGCATTCAAGGGACTAGTCTCTCTAGAACAACTGTAAGTATCCTTTTTTTTTTTATCTTTTCCTATCTCATTTTAGTCTTCCTGCATATCCTCTGTCATTTTAGTTTATCTTGAGGTCACATTCTATGGAAAGATACAGTATGTGCTGATCAAACTTAACATAGTGTAAAAGTCTAAGGCAGAGCCATGAATCACTTTGACAGCTAAGCCATGCAGACTAAAGCTTGGGCGTGTTGCACATAACGTGCATGCAGCATGTGCAGTGAGATGTTTTTGAAGTGTTAACCCATGACCCCTGACCTCTGGATCTGGCACATCTGGTATCCATGACCAAACATGCAGATTTCAGGGCCTCTCCTTTCACTACAAGATACTAGTATAGTAGTAGTAGTAGTAGTAGTAGTAGTAGTAGCAGTAATAGTTGTGATAGTAGTGGTGGTTTGATGGTAAACGTAGTTATAGTAGTAGTAGTAATAGCATTACCAGTAGTAATTACAAGCTCTTTGGTTTCTCAGCCTTTAAGAAAATGGTGGAAAGCTTGCTTTCGCTAAACAGCATAGCAGTCTGAGCAATGACACGTACTAAAACTTTTATAAATCTCTTCTGGGTGTGTTAGTATTAAACCACATGCTGATCAAATTCTTATTTATGTTGAACTTGGAAATAAAAAACATCTGGAATACCGAAGCAGTAAAACAACATTAACAGAAATGCAAAAGTTCCTTTAATACACACAGTAAATGTACAATATTTATGCTGTGTCTTACAGATATCTCCATTTCAACAACATGGAAGCATTAGACCCAGAGTCCTTCATTTATTTGCCTAAACTGGAACGGCTGTGAGTCCCTCTTGGATATCTCTCAGACATTCATCCTTTAGGAACCATTCATTATACCATTTATCAACATATCAATGAGTCTTTGGACTGCAGACCAAAGCGGTCATGCAGATGCATGCGGGTGATCTAACACACTTTGTAACCTCTGTTCATGATAATAGTTATCATATTGCTTATTTTGCAATGACAATGCCCTGGCATAGGCAGTGAACTGAAAAGTGAATAATGCCTCCAACATGGCACTGGAGTGTGTTTCTGTTCTCAGATTCCCGTAAAAGCTGTTGTGTTAACACTTTAATTTAGTCTCCATGGTTATCCTCTTGCAAAAGTTGTCTCATTTTTGTGATCGTAAATGGAATCAGGCTTTTAGTGATATGGAGACTTTTTAAAGCTCTGTTTTATCACCAGGTTTCATGGTTGCATCTGTGGAATCTGGTGTATGTAAATGAAAGTCTGACTTACTTCAGCCAAAATTATACATGAACCAGACTTGTAGTGAAGATGACCACTGGAAAAGATTTCTTCCCCCCACACCAGATGTTTGGAGTTTGGTAGCTGATCTGATCCTTTATTCCACGTCTGTTTACGGGTGACGTGCTGAAATCCAGCCAGCTTTTCCAGTCCCTCTGAGAACAGGATGGAGAAACCACCTGGACTAACACAAAGAGAGAAGGAGAGAGAAGGGACTCTTAAAGATCCCATGTGCAGAAAGTGCTTATGAAGCTGCTGCACAGGAAAAATCAGTGTAGGTTTTTTTTTCTTTCTCAGACATGTAAGAATGGAATATTTTTCTAGGTTAGTATGTCCCTGGGCCTTATGCCAAATGGGAATAGGAAGTCTCTCAGCTTAATGGAAGATGACACTGTTTCGCAATATCCAGAGAGCTTGGTCATCTGTTTTTAATACTATTAAATGATCGATGATGGATGCTGTTTGAAGTTGCAGAACATGTTTAGTAACGAGCGACAGTGATTATAGAAACTCTGGGAACTAAGTAGTATTACATCCTGTATAAAAAAAAGACGAGTCTCTGCGGACTGGCCTTTCAGGGGCATGTGGTCATCGTAGCTGGGATTAGAGCATTGACCAACTTTTTTTAATCTTTTGCATCTGATACCCATTAACAGTTCTTTGCATTACTTTTAATGCAAGAGACAAGAGTCTGAAAATGTTCATTGTTCTGTATGCTCTGTAAAACAACAAAGTGCATGGAAATGATGACTGTTTTGTCCGGTGTATATTAGTCAAATAATGTGTAAGTAATTATATAGAATTCTTTGGTGCGTCATATGTAGAGAGATCTGGCTTCACTTAACACCTGGTACCATTGGTTTTTGTGTTATTTTGTCTGCCTTTTACAGGTTTTTGCACAACAACAGAATAACGCACCTTGCACTGGGGACTTTCTCCCATCTACAGTCCATGAAGAGACTGTGAGTGCTCACACAAATGCAAAACCGCACACAAGAGGAAGGTCACATAATGCAGGGCAAACGCATATACTCAGAGTTAAGACAGTGTACAAACTGACAGCTTGATTTGTAAAAGTCTGATCTCAGGAACAGGTCACAGTCCAGCTGAGCCCAAGTAATTGAACTAATAAACCTGTCATTAGAAGAAGTTGTTAACAGAATGAGTGGATGTAACCAGTGTTAGATAACTTTGAGATTTTTATATGTTTACATTTACATTACAAAGCTGTTTTGTGCAATATAATTATAAATAAATCATACTTATATCCTGTACTAGCAGGTAGCAAAATCTAATTGTGTGTGTGTGTTTGTGTGTGTGTCTCCCTGCTCAGGCGTCTGGACTCAAACTTACTGAATTGTGACTGCGATCTTCTATGGCTGGCCGACCTACTGAAGCAGTACGCCGAGTCTGGCAATGCCCAGGCTGCTGCCACGTGTGAATACCCCAGCCGCCTACAGGGCCGATCTGTGGCCACCCTCACTGCAGAGGAGCTCAACTGTGGTAAGACCGTTAGAATACCTGTTCATTCCCTCAGTTGTGTGGTCAGCCAATCATTTAGTAGCGACACAACACATTAAGTCATGAAGACATGGATGATCGCTGTTTAATGTTCACATCAGGCATACAAACAGAGTGAGGAAAAAAGTGAACCCACAGAGTGGTACAAAAAAATCAGCAATTCTGCCTGCAGAAACACCACGATGAGATGTCATGAAGGTCATGAACAAGGTCAATGCAGTAAATGTTTCTGTCCAATATTATGGCACAGGATGTCCGACTAGTTCTAATTCAATTATGTTTGATGGGCAAATTTGGAAAACAATTAACATGATCTAATCCTGTCTTTTGTTTTTTCTTCTTTTTTTTTCATTAATCTGTAAAAATGTTTTGTTTGTTTTTTTTTTTACCAAAGGTAACGGTGATGTGTATAAAATTATACCATTTAAAACCTAAACTGGACAGTTCTGAATGGAGATGTATCTACACACTTATAAGAGTCATATCCAGAGCAATATTGGCAGCATGTTTTTTTTGCTAGTATCAATGCAGGGTAAGAAGTGATCTTCCAGATGTAACACTGTTGATTCATTTAGCCTCCTACTCATTGAATATTCTGCCAGAGTGAGTAGTGGGTTAAATGCAGCTCCCTGAGTCTCAGGCATCTGCTAAACAAATGAAGGTCAATCCTACAGGGAGGCAGTGCTGTCAGCATTTACAACTGGCCAGGCATCAGACTTATTCATATCACTCAGATCTGGGCAAACATGGGCTTTTTTTTTTTTTTTGCTTCCTAAAGCAAGTTTCTTCTTGTTTCATTCACAATGGACTAAAAAGCTTTAGTCCTTTCTCTTATGTAATCCACAGATCATCAAATGCACAGCAGCTGCCTATGTACTACAAAGAAGCCACAAACTACTGTGGCTAATTTGCCAGAAACTTGCCCAGGCTTGTTGGTGTAAACCATCTCCTAATGCCTCTATAGGCTCCGCACTGGAATGTCTCCTTCTCTGCTCAGGAATGATACACAGCGAGCTGGAGCAGCTGTGAAAATACATCATGTCTCAGTGTGGCACTGCCACTCTAGCTCATGTGGTGTAGAATGGTGGTAGTTTGAGGGTAGCTGGCAGAAAGAGCTATACTTACGATGCCAGAAAGCGTTAATGAGGGAATTAGTGGCGTGTATGCAGGATACCGAACGGACATGAGCACACAGCTGACTGCTTTGTGTTTCAGCATTGTGTGTACAGCACTTTAACATGGCAGAAAGGCTATGGATTCATGAGTTATTGAGAATTTGCCTTATGTGACAAAGAAGGTATATTTCCGTATGGCATTTCTGATCCGTTTTGAATTACACACACTCTCTCTCTCTCTCTCTCTCACTCTGCCAGCCTAGAAATAGTTTAATAGTTGCTTTGGACAGGCTTATAAAATTGTAATTGGTCTGAGAATGTTTAGTGTAATAAAGCACTACAACACTCTCATTCATTCATGGATATGCTGAAATGAAGAGAAGCCATGGCTTTGGCAGTTTTATTCTTACATCTGTACAGCAGTTTTAGTGCACATTGTGATGGTTTGGAAAGCATGGGTTTCTTGGCATATGTGCAGTCTCTGTTGGTCTGGTGCTGCCCCGAGACATTATCCTCCCCCACTTAGACATGCAACTTTCATGACATCATGTACAAGCCAGTATGGTCCAATTCTGTCTATAGCATACTAGTCCAACTCTAGTAATGTTATTCGTTTCCGTCTTTCTTTTTTTTCTTTTCTTACACCGATCCTCTACCTCACTTCTGTTCGACGCGTGTATAGAGCTTCCTCGGATCACATCTGAGCCACAGGACGTGGACGTGACTTCAGGGAACACTGTGTACTTCACATGCAGGGCAGAGGGCAATCCCAAGCCCCAGATCATCTGGCTGAGAAATAAGTGAGAACAACTTTTAATCTTATCAAAATAAAGAGTGCAGTGCTGCAGTTTGCACATTTCGCACATTGTTTACAGAGCTAATGTTTTGGCTTCATCCCAGATTGTATTTTGATTTATTGAATTCTGCTTGTTTTTATAGCAACGCCCTTAACATGCAAGACGATTCGCGTCTGAATCTTCTGGAAGACGGCACCCTGATGATTCAGGACACAAGGGAAACTGACCAGGGCGTGTACCAGTGCATGGCCAAAAATGTCGCCGGCGAGGTCAAAACCGGAGAGGTCACCTTGCGCTACTTTGGCACACCGTGTAAGCCTCACACCTTTGTTTGACTGTCCCAGGAACAGAATGTAAAACTTTGTGAGAGACTTCTTTTTCTGTCTTTTTTCTCAATAACTCCTCCTAGTTTAGCTGAAATCTGTTTTCTATATAATATGGGAATCAATGTAGTGTTGTATTGTCACCGCATTACAGGTTTGGACTCGTCTTCTAATAGAAGGGTATTCTTTAGTTTAATGTTTCCCACATTTTAGAATAACAGTGAAGAGTTGTTATTATTATGCCCACAGTTAGCGCTGACAGTCATATAGTTTTTGCCAAAGGGATTTTTTTCCTGCAGTATTTGGTCAATGATATCATATACTTATCCTTCACCAATCCACATGAAACTTGGCATGTTTGTAGCCCCGTGTGCCTAATACAGAATATAACATTTGTGTCCCTAGTTATATGTTGCCCTTCATGCTAGCGCCCCCTGAAGCAGGGTAGGCTCAAAGCACTTTTTAGTCAATATCTCGAAAACTGTTTTGCCAAGGAGTTTAAACTTTTATGGCAAGTTGGTCTCTAGGCGCTGCATTACCCCCCTATCCTTTGAGTCAGTTTTTGGAGTAGCGCCACCTAGTGAGTAATGTTCCAGGGAAGAAATCTCGTATTTCACTAGCCGATATCTTGTGAAGTAAAGGCTCAATTTTTTTCATTCTTTAGATCCACACCAAATTGCATGAAATTACGTCCATAAGGACACTGCTGCTGACGCATTTCAATTTCTCAAACACGTTTTCTTAAACACAAGTTTTGCAATTTGGTATGCTTATTTCACTTCGTTCTTGCTCTTTCTCATGATGGGATGTATGGTCATATTCCACACCGCTGTGCAGTATGTCTAGTTAAATAACACACCTTGATGCGATCTTGCACGGTAGTTGGTGGTTTATAGGGATAAAAAAAGTCATCTTTTTCTATTGTGTAATGCCACACATATATATATATATATATATATATATAATTATTTTTTTTTTTTTTTTTTTTTATGCCAGTTCAAGAAAAAGTTTGTCTGATATGTGGATAAACACATTCTGCCTAAATGAATTGGACACAAACACATGCAATTTTCATGTCTTTACTGAACACACAATCTGTCATTCAAAAGTAGCCTGGAAAAAGGTCTATGCAACCTTGTATTTAATAGCTGGTATATGCTCGTTCAGGAATAACCTTCTGTATCTACTGATCAGACTAGCACAATACATTTGATATGTGATTAATGCAGATGTCCTTGTGATTACAAACATTTCATGAAGATTAGTCAAAGTGTCAAATTTACAGAGGCTTTGCATCGTTATAAACAGTAGCACCACAAATCTAATTGAAAAATCTGAATTAGCATTAAGCATACATGTTATAGTATCAAAAAATATAATAGGCTGTCATATTTCAAAATGCAAATGTGACAACATTTTACCAAGAGAATGGTATACATTAATAAAAAAAAAAGAAAAAAAAAAGGATGGGGTTCTATGACTCAAGTTTGCTAAACAGGAGCCAGCTCGGCTTCCGTATCAGATGCTCTGTTACAGTTTATCTAATCACATGCATTTATGTCAATTTTTTCACCAGCTAAGGCTGCTAATAATAGTCTGCTGTGCTAGTCAGTAGTGGCAGTGTGAAGCACAGGTGTAAAAAAAAAAAAATAATAATAAATCCTTTGAATGGTTTTATTTATAGCCCTAATATAAAAAGTTAAGCATTAAGTTAAAGCCATTCAAACATGTTAGATGTGAAAAGCCCATTGTTCTTCATACTGTTGGTTCTCAGATAATCATTCTTCCATCACTGGGAAATCTGAATGGTGTTTTATCTGCTATGGGATCCTGTGTAGCTCGGCCTAGTTTCGTGATCCAGCCTCAGAACACAGAGGTGCTGGTGGGAGAGAGCGTGACTCTGGAGTGCAGTGCCACAGGGCAGCCTCATCCCCGGGTGACGTGGACGAGAGGAGACCGCAGTGCTCTACCCAGCAATCCTCGCGTCAGCATCACACCCTCAGGAGGGCTTCATATCCAGAACGTCATCCCAGCTGACGGAGGCCAGTACACCTGCTATGCCAGCAACAACGTGGACACCATCCATGCCACTGCCTACATCATAGTGCAGGGTAAGAGAGAAGAAGAGAAGTGTTAATGCACAAACACCTGTGTAAAAAAAGAAAAGAAAAAAAAAAAAGAAAATATGATAAAGAGCGTATTGCCGGAAAGTGTTCTCTGATCAAGAAAGAATCGTTTTAATAGCCAGTAATTAGACTTTCTTTGTTAAAGTTTCTCTGAAGTCCCATGCATCAGTGGAAACATATATGACAAGATAAAAGAAATCAGCAAAGAGCAAAGGTTCAGTTCTGTTTATTCTCACACTTCTAAAACTAATGCTTTCTCACTCTAACTATAAATCAGTCGCACCTCTCTGTATGTGTTTCTCCTGCAGCTGTTCCTCAGTTCACAGTGACCCCACAGGACCAGACAGTGTTAGAAGGTCATACAGTAGATTTCCTCTGTGAAGCTACAGGATATCCTCAGCCTTTCATAACCTGGACACGCGGCGGTGAGCTGATTTAATGCACTTATACACTATATTCGTTCATCACAATAAACACGCATTTACATACGCACGTTTTCTTTTACGTTTTAAGATAATTTGCACTAAAATCTGTTTTTCATATGTATATAATACCATTTTACTATTCCAACCTGTAACTAAGGTCTAAGTGTAAAAATAACCCCACTTAATATAAATATGGCTTTTGTTGATTATTTTTAGATTTTATATGAATATGGAATTTAGATAAGTTAATCATGTTTAGATTTAGACCAAAACTTTTTTTTAATGGTTTTTAATGGTTCAGAAAGATTAATTTACTTAGATTCTAATTTTCGCCACTGATTCTGGTGATTCTGCCATCCTGGTAGAGCTAGATTTCTCCTTTGCTTTTGACCTCCCTGTGCATCATATGACACTTCACTATCAACTAGAACAGTATGTAGGCAACAAATGTACTGCCTTTGAATGGTTTAGATCATACCTAAGTAATAAGAGTTGTTTCTTGTTTCTATACTTTGGTGAGTTCTCAGCCTTCAAGGTTTCATTCCCATTCTTTTCCTCATATACATATTGCCTTTATCTTCAATGTTCAGGAAGTATTGCTTCTCCTTTCACTGCTTTGCAGATGACACATCTATTTTTTTCTAAAAATCTAAATCGAGCAAGGTACTACAGTCCCTTCTTAACTAGAGAAGGTTCAGTAAATTTGTCTTATTGATTGATTTTTTTAATTGTTAATTGTTAATAATTTTAAGTTGAAATAACAAATTAGTAAATCAAAATAATAAGACTAGTCATACTGGTCGTACCACTGACTCAGTGTAAAATCGGAAGGGCGGCCTTCTCTTACTACGGCCCGAGACTTTATAATT
>JAOTRJ010000002.1:17952630-17964053 GCA_028564905.1 Leptodoras praelongus | reverse complement strand
AAATAGTCATGAAAATAAAGAAAACGCATTGAATGAGAAGGTGTGTCCAAACTTTTGGCCTGTACTGTACATTTTCTTCCCTTTTCATTTGCTATAATGAATGATCAGTTTCAGGATTCAGCAATGTGATAAAAAAAAAAATTTCAATTTCAGCGCTTGAGCTTTAGTACAGTAAGCAACATAGTCATAACATTTATGACTATAGCACAGGCTATATCTGTGCTAGGAAATTCACCTAAAACTCTCGAAAGTGTAACTCCTCTCATAAGTCTTTTTAAACATCAACTATATTTTATTTTTCTGAATTTCGAACTTGGTTTTGAAAGGAAACGATAGAGAAGAGAGCTTTCTGGAGTGTCCTTATACTGAAGAAAATGCATTCAAGTTCTTTTGCCACAGGAAATCATGGAGGTTGTAGCAACATCAGCTCAAATGGGATATATATAGAGTATATTACCTGAGGTTATTTCAACTGTCTGTTTTCTAGAAGGTTAAATACAGCATGTTTATGCCTAGTCCATAAAATAAAAAAAAACAACTGGCATGATGGAATTGGACATGACTTACCAATAATAATGACATTCAATTTAAATAGGAAAGAATTTAGGACAGAAATTTTTGAAAATGAATTTTCCATAGAATTGCTTACATTGTCAGTAGAATAGTCATCACGTTGTCATTATAAGATGGAAGAGGGAGTAGCTCTGAGGAAAGGCAGCACTCCGAAAAATAAATAAATAGATAAACAAATAATTAATTGAATTGAATTTAATTTAATTTAACAGTGAAGTATCCTTCCTATTAGTCACTTTGGCAAACTGTGACACCATAACAACCCTAGTCACGACATTGTTAAAGGAACTGCTGAGCTTCCTAAAGCATGATTTATTTAAACAGGGTATGAATAGAGGGTGATGTATCTGGCTGAAATGAGTCTCTCATATATATATAAACGAGCCAAATCAGCAAACTCAGAATAGTTTCTGGCATTGTTACATTTATTGAAATCATGCTTCTGTGTTTTACCCATTCTTCTGAGTGTCAGACATTCACTTCACCAAGAAACTGAAACTAGCCATCATTTTCAAATGTCAGAGAACATCCACCACATAGACACTATATACAAGATAGAATTGACCAAGAAATCTACCAAACTTTGCAAATTTTTACCAAACTGACCTTCTCAGTTAGATGAATTGTTTTGCAATCTGAAGAGAATGTCTGGAAGATGGATGAGAAGTGTGAGAGGTATTTTCATCATAAAAAATACATTAGGTCAGACCTTAGTGCAATCAAGCAGTGGCAGACACTGTTATATGAGTAATCTTGATAGATCCAGTCTGATCTGGTTTGGTGAAATTGCAACACAGCCATTTAGCTGAGCTCAGAATAAGATGGCTGGAATCTTGGTTTACAACATGTACACTAATTTGGCCAAAAGTATATGGACATCTATATGGACCACCACATCCATATATGAGTTTTCTCCAAACTGATGCATCAAAGTTAGAAGCACAGAATTGTACAGAATATCTTTGTAAGCTGTAACATTGAGATTTCTCTTCACCAAACCTGTTCCAGCATGTCCCTGTGCACAAAGCGAGGTTTATGAAAACATGGTTTCTAAGGTTGGTGTGGAAGAACTCGAGCAGCCTATACAAAACCCTGACCTCAACCCTACTGAACACCTTAAATGGAATGCTGACTGCATGCCAGACCTCCTTGTCTGGCATCAGTGCCTGAATTCACTACTGCTCTTGTCACAGAATAATCACAAATCCCCACAACCACTTACCAAATTGTAATGGAGAGCCTTTCCAGAGTGGAGATTATCATAACAACAATGGGCAGAATAAATCTGGAATGGCATATTTAACAACCATAAATGGGTGTGATAGGTGTGATGGGTCAGGTGTCCATAAACATTTGACAGTACAATGTACAGTATGTGTAATACCTTTTCATTATAAACATATTTAACTAATGCTACCAGTTTCAAATGGCTTGACTTCAGGACTGTTGATATGTAAATAAAGATTGATGTGGGAAAACCCATCAGATGTCAGATTATGGTAATTAAAAAACCATTGTTTATCAAAATGGCAAAAATAAACAGCTAAATTATTTGGCCAATAATATACTTTAACATCTGTAAGAAAGCAAATACAGTTTACAAAAATAAAATACTTTCTAACCATGCCTTGGTATCTGCCTGTGTATCATATTGCAAATTGCAACGACGTCTAAAAAATATTTTACATCTAAAAAAAACCCTTTTCCCATACCTGATTGTACTCTTAATAGACATCTGATCTACTATCAGAATATATTTGTTGATGGTGACCTTAAAGCACTTTTTGTAAGTCGCTCTGGATAAGGGCGTTTGCTAAATGCCTAAATGTAAATGTAATGTAAATTGCAGACATCCCACAACTCCCGGAAGTTCCAGTCTCCTGCATACTGATGACGGCTCCCTGATGCCCACAAATATTATACTATGTCCTGTCAACCTATCTCTTTCATGCTCCCTCTTTGATTGTCCATTACTTCAGAGTCCCAAAAAGAAAGAAAATATGAGACACACTTCACCCCAGACTACACCTAATAGGGGTGAAATAATGACAGTGTTGCTCACAGCACTGTTTGCAGCAGTGCCTTTTCTATTGTCCATGGTTGGATAAATGATTGTAAATAACACGTTGTGGTGAGTTTAACAGGTCTCAGTTATTCATTGGCATAGCTAATGTTATTTAAACTGTTAATGAGCTACTCTATTGATGTCCTACGTGATGATGAAAAGTTCCCTGTAGACTTGCTTAAAGTTGAAAAAAGAGCCCATGAATTGCAGTAATATATAATATAATATAATATAATATAATATAATATAATATAATATAATATAATATAATATAATATAATATAATATAATAATGGTTTATGAGTTTAGTGTTGTGGGATGGGGTGGAGGTTGGGGGGATTCACTCCTACCAACCTGAAATGAGTTTCTGCATGGTGGGATG
Source organism: Leptodoras praelongus (assembly GCA_028564905.1). NCBI lineage: Eukaryota > Metazoa > Chordata > Actinopteri > Siluriformes > Doradidae > Leptodoras > Leptodoras praelongus. Next base: position 17,961,033 of record JAOTRJ010000002.1, on the reverse strand, counting down.
TCTGAGCCAAGTTTATCCAAAGCAGCAATATATGCAGTCAGTCTGCCTAAAGATGCCTACAACCTTGCTAGCTAAGTGTGATTTCCCCATACAAAGAATACCACTATTTCATCAATTTGCGGCAGAGCTACCTGTATTTACTGTAGTGAAATTGATATAAGCCTAAACAAAATGTCTACAATGCTCCTGGAGTGAATAAAGCAGAGATTATACATGCTGTACAGATGACAGAGGGCAACGCTTTAAAACGTAACCTTATAAAGAGACTACAAAACAGAAGTGACTAATAGTGTCATAGCACTCAGTTCTGCTGTTTGTCCCGAGACTGACCAATTTCTCAAGACCAATTTTCCGCTTTGTCTGTCTGATGGAATTGAAAGTAATTCTACTTGATCTGGAATCAGTCTTGGACATACATGTTAATAAATACATGTTAATAAAAGAAACTATAAAACATATAATTTAATTCACATTGCAGCGACTGCTGCTCTGTATTTGATGTTTTCACCGTAGGCAAACACTGACATTTTTTAGGTCTTGATTTGACTCAGTCTTGACCACCCCAAAATCCCAAAGTCTTGGTCTTGACATGATTCCTTAAGGTTGTGGTCTCGTCCCCATCCCTAGTGACTAAATTCATCAGTGATTATTTTCTCACACACATGAGCCTATGTTTAAAGTGACTTTTACCCTTTAGGAGATTGACATGGATGATGCTGATAAGCTCAGTGATAAGTCACTTCTATTCTAAATGTTATACATTCTTTAAAAAATTGCCGTAATATACAACCCCAAATTCCAGTGAAGTTAGGATGTTGTGTAAAACATAAATAAAAACAGAATATTATGATTTGTAAACCCTTTTCAACCAATTTTCTATTTAATACACTATAAAGACAAGATATTTAATGTTCAAATGGATAAACTTTATTGTTTTTTAGCAAATATTCACTAATTGTGAATATTGCCTGCAGCATTTGGGACAGGGTCAAAAAAACACCTGTTTGGAACATTCCACAGGTGAACAGCTTAATTGGAAACAGGTGAGAGTCATTACTGGGTATAAAGGGAGCATCCCCGAAAGGATCAGTCGTTCACAAACATGGATGGGGCGAGGTTCACTGCTTTGTGAACAACTGCATGAGGAAATAGTCCAACAGTTTATGAACGTTTCACAATGTACAATTGCAAGGAATGTAGGGATTTCATCATTTACAGTCCATAACATCATCAAAAGATTCAGAGAATCTGGAGAAATCTCTGCAAGTATACGGCAAGGCTGAAAAACCAAAATTGAATACCTGTGACCTTCAATCCCTCAGACGGCACTGCATTAAAAACCAACATCATTCTGTAACGGATATTACCACATGGGCTCATGACAGCGGAGAACCCGGGCTGTTGAGCAAATGAAGTTGTACATCAAGCAAGAATGGGAAAGAATTCCACCTGAAGTTTCAACAGTTAGTGTCCCCAGTTCCCAAACACTTATTGAGAGTTGTTAAAAGGAAAGGTGATGTAGCACAGTGGTAAACACCCCCCGGTCCCAACTGTTTTGGAACGTGTTGCAGACATCAATATGAGTGAATATTTGTAAAAAACAATAAAGTTTATCCGTTTGAACATTAAATATCTTGTCTTTGTAGTATATTCAATTGAATATGGGTTGAAAAGGATTTACAATCCTGTTTTTATTTATGTTTTACACAAAGTCCCAACTTCACTGGAATTGGGGCTGTAGATTAAGTTACAAATGTACATGTGGAATGGAATCTTTAAATGTGATTTTCTCCCTTTTCACTTTTGGGGTAACTAGACCTTAAAATGCTATCAAATACATTTGCTATTAAGATACAATCAAAAATAATATTCATATTCATATCGAGAATATTCATATTTCAGTCCAAGCTTTCAATAGAATCAAAATGTACCTCAGGAATGTTTTCCCCAGGTCACGATTCATATTTAATCTCAATAATTCTAAACATGCTTAAACTTCTCTCCTCAGACATGACAGGGAGTCTACACTGGCCTACGGGCTTGGCCTACATTTTTGCATTACTCATGGATGAGCTTGCTCCCATGATTCACAGCTTATTTGTCACACACCAGTTCAGATCTATTCACATCTCAGTTGCTGCTTCACCAGAATACAAAAAAGACTCATTACAAAAACACCCAGCGAGCTTTTGAAGCCAGTCCTCTGCTTTTGTTCATTCGTTTCAAAGCGAGTCCTGTGTCTGTTTTGCCAAGACAATGCCTCATTCTTCAAATACATCTCATACATCTTAGCCTCTTTTACATACATAAGAAATGTAAAGAGTGGAATGCTAGTCTGCAGTTGAAGAGGTCGTGGAGTTTACGGTATAAACAACATAGCTAATGATATTAATCATAGACTACATTCCATCATCAAACAAACTGGATATATTTATTATATTATAATACCATACCACTGTTATGATTATGCACTGTTTGTAATGTTCCACTGGTCAAACTAGTCTTCAGTCAATGCAATCATCAGTTTGGGATTTAAAAGTTTTTAAATGTAATATTAAAATGATAGTGGAACGTGTTACTCCGGTGAGCTCTCTCTCTCTGCAACGACCTACGTCTGTAATGAGCTCTGCTGTTAAAGTGAACTGAACAAAAGAGGGGGTTAGATAGGGTGTAGGATACAATAGTCTGAAAGTGTGTGCGTGTCCATGAGTCATTCTGAGATTTGTTTTTGTGCTGTCTGGTGTGAAAAGAGTATGCGTTGAGAGTGTGTGTTTTTTTCCATTCATTACTATTGCTCAAGAGAGACTTGCACCGTCAAAAATACTACTATTACAATGTACAGAATTGTGTTACAACTCCTTATACATACCATTATTCACTTGATGATATGAAGAAGCTTTCACTTTCTACATAATCTCTTGTTCCAGTTTTCAGTTCCTTAATACTTTCACATTTACTCATTTGGCAGATTTATTTGTCCAAAGCAACTTATCTATGGCACTGTTGGTAACATACCAGAAGACAAATACCATAATTTAGCATATGATGCAAATCCACAATGGTAGTGGTGGCACACAAAAGAACTCGAGTCCTCGCCTACATCAAGGCTCTAAACAGGCTTTTCTGACCTGACCTGCACTGCACTGTATTCAACACCTGCTAGGACACAGGCCTGCCAGTTTAGGTGAAACACTTAGGTGACAAACATCGTACTCCTGTGTGAAAATAAGATAAATGTGTTAAACCACTAAAACCATTTAAACCATTGTGTTGTCTGTTCCTGGTAGTACTCAGTACTCAATTCCCATCAAACAGCATTGTTAAAACCAAATAGACAATTCTCTATAGCTAGAAGCTCCACTCATATGCATTGACTCCTCTCTATCCAACATGTTGAGACAAAACTGAATAAAAAAAAAAGATCAGTAATGTCCTTTACTGTTTGCATGCTTTATGTTAGCTAAGAAACAGAATACTAGCTATCAGGCAAAACAGCTATGGTCTTTTAGCTATGCGCTTTGCATAGCAAATTAAAAATTGTACAGCAATAATTTAGACACAGAGGTATTGTATAAATAAATGGCTATTTATGATTTGGTACATACTACCAACATGGCTTCTGAGTAATACCTAGCTTTAGCATTAGCTGTCTTGTACCGTAACCTTGAAATGCACCTCTTGCAAAATGTAGTGATGCACTTTTATTTTTGAAATACATTTTATACATGTACATGTAATCCATAGAAAAACTTACCACGATTTAAGAAACTGTGAAGCATGATTGTAGAATTAGGTTTGTCAGTGAAAACACATCATGCTTTATTTTTCACATATAGTACCCACCTATTCTTTTACAATGTGTCCCCTACAGCCAAAAATTCTCCCAAGAAAAGCTTTTTTTATAAAGCCCAAAGCCAGGGATAATAAAAATACTTAATCAAGAGTACCAGTCATCAATTCAGCACATTAGAAATTGGGTTTTACTTTAGTTGGATAGTCCGTCTACAGAGGATTTACAGAGTATTTGTAACATTTCAACAGCCTATTATTTATTAGTAGAAATTCAACAATTTAAGTGTTTCTCTTATTAATCTTCCAGATTATCTGTAGAGTCTATGTGACCATATTCACACATTCATGACCATACCTACAGAGTATTTGTAACATTTAAACAGCTTAGCATTAGGGTTAGAAAAAAACTCTCTTTCCTAAATTTACCTCTGTGGGGAGCCCCTGGGACAGAAGTTTGCACTAGCTATTGAGTATCCTGCAGCCCTTGGGTAGACAATGTGTTTGTTCCCTTAGTGTAGGGATAGGGTCAGGGTCAGGGTTAGGGTTAGGGATGGAATGTGTATGCATTGTTGAACATTTGTATAGCATAGGTTGCTGCTAAAATTGTACAAATATTCCCAGTAAATCTGTGGGCAGACTATTCAAATAAAGTGTTACCTGAAATGTTTTTTTATGTACACATATGTATAAATACACTATACACTGAAATACCAGTAAAACTGGTATACCAGTTAATACTTCCCCCACGGAATCTTGGAGGGAATATTACACAGTCCTCACGCTGATGTTTGTTGAGGCCCCAGCATTGAATTCTGATGTTATTTGAGGCAGTGTTGCACATCTATTGCATGAAACTATTCTTGCCAGCCAAGTCACAGCATTTCACACACCTTTGAAATGCTCACACATGAAAATCCAAACTTTGCTTCTACCTCCAAAATGCTATGACCCATCTCACGACCTCCAACTATTAAACCGTGTTGAAAATCGCAAATTGTGATATGGCGGAAACAACTCTAGAAGCTTTCGTAGTTTCCATAGATCACTTTATATACGCCCTAACGGACACAGCCAATGATGTGCATAGATGGCATTGCTATGTATATTACATAGTGTACTTCAGTGTATATCTAATATCTGATAAAAGGGGGTGAGTCCTAGAATTATTTTTCTGCCTTAAAAAACTCAACTGTGTCTGACTGGCTGAACAAGTGGAGTCCAAAATATTAGAACTGGTGATTAAAAATGATTAACGATGTCATAAATGCTAAAACATTGGGAATGTTTGAGTAGCACTTTATTCTATTGTTTTATTTTTTTGCATCCTTGAATAAATAGCACAATGAAAATGAAAAGTCTACTTTTCAAGTATAATCAACTTTTCCCCCTGTCCCCGAGTAAGGCCGCAGCCCAGCAGGCACCACACCCTGGCCAAACCCACACCCTGACCCCAATCCCCCAACAAGCTGAGATATGCAAAGAAAAGAATTTAATGTATATGTGACAAATAAATGTTTCTTAACTTCTTCTTAACATTTACTACTGCTGTTACATCACCTGCTAAGTCAGAGGTTAAAAATGTCACAATTACATTTTAAAGTTATGTGTTTTTTCCTATAAAATGTACTAGTAAATTGAAACAGTGTCCATAGGAAAAACAGTTGCAAGGTAAATCTTCATAAAATGTTTGACTAATATCTCTATGTAAATCATACCTAATGCAAGCAGCAGCTGAAAGCCTGACTTATCAGACTTGGTTTAGGTGTGGTGTGTTTGTGTGAACTCGTGTGTTTCATAAGAGGCACTGCCTTTCTGCCTTTCTTGCTACATCCTAGAGAAAGCATTACCCATGCTCTCTGCTCTTATTCACTCCATCCGTGTATTCTTTAGGAGTCTATGGAATACGTGTCTTCTATTGTTTGCTGAACTACGCAGCAGGAGTCGGGGCTGCAGTGCTGGCATCATGCACACCCTGTATTTTCCCTGGAGCTGCCCTGTTCCTTCCCAGACTAAGGACAGTACATCATGTTCACCACTCCACATAAAATGCCAGGAACTGGAAATCTGTCATCACATCCAAACTGGAACTAATATTATATTATAGTTTAAATGTCAGACTCAGACAGTGATGCAGAAATAATGTAATGTTTTAAATTAAATCTTCATCAACTATTGGGGAAATAATCATTTTACTTTTCTAAGAATCTATAATTATTTTTAAAAAATCCCACTCGAAGGCAAATAAATTATGAATATAGGAAAGCATTAATGACAGCTAAATGGTTAAACAGCCTTTCACATTTAGAATAAACTAAACTTGGTGTGTGTATGTGTGTGTGTGTGTGTGTGTTTGGCAAGTGGTGAAAGCTGTGGTGTCACATTTCAGGCACATTTCAATATGAACATGACATTCAATTGTGGTGTGTAGAGTCACATGCACACACACGCACACACACACACACACACACACACACAACAAAAGTGATGGTACTGCTGACCCCTTTAGGGACTTCCTTATATGGGGCATAGCATGATTGTACTACACATTTCCTGTTCTCAACTGACTGGGCTAACACAGACAGGAGCTGGAAAAAAAACTCAACAAAGAGTGATCATTTCATTCAGCCTAGGAAAAATGAAAAATCCCATTTCATTTTGCTCTGGTTTTTTTTTTAGCACAGTGAAATTAAGTAGGTCATAAGCGAGCTGATCAAAAGCTAGCTGTATGCTCTTATTATTATAGAACAGGCCACAGTCAAGGCCACTAATATATTTATAGAACATCATGTGCACACGTGTTCAGCGAAACTGACTCCTTGAAAAATGATTGATTAACATACAGAACACTTTAAACAGAACTATTAAGTAACAGGCTGTGAGTATTGTTATTAAATTTATTTAATCTGATTATTTATTTTTATTTAATCATTATTATTTATTCATTCATTCATTTTCTTAACCGCTTATTCCTTTTCAGGGTCAAGGCAGGAACAACCCTATACACTCACGCACTCGTACACACACTCATACACTAGGGCCACTCTAGAGACACCAATCAACCTAACGTGCATGTCTTTGGACTGTGGGATGAAACCGGAGTACCCGGAGTAAACCCACGCAGACACGGGGAGAACATGCAGACTCCACACAGAAAGGACCCAGACCGCCCCACCCAGGGATCAAACCCTGGACCTTCTTGCTGTAAGGCGGCGGTACTACCCACCGAGCCACTGTGTCGCCCCATTATTATTATTTATATTAGTATAAATTAATCAATGCTTCCAAAGTGGTTCTATTCTTCTAAATAAAACTGGAGTGTGTGCCATCAACAGCTCGGAAATCACAGTGATTTTATTAGACAGTGTTAAAGAAAAAAGCTGTAATTAATTCAGCTCTTCCTGTCCAACAGTGAGAAAATCAATGTGCAGTATCTATGCCATATTATTACTTTGAGTTCATGCATTTAAAATAACCATATAAATGAAATAAATTTTCAATTTCTACAATGTCTATAAAACAACCAGCAGTTCTGCTTTTATTATGCTTTCTGTGGATTAATAATGCCTCACACAAGCAGGACACAGGCTGCTCTTCTACCTACTACCTTCTAAACCTACCTTCAAATCCTGCCTGATTTGCAAGTCCAATAAAACCTTATTATATTTTCATCTAAATGAAAAAGCTGTAGATATTCAGTAACAAGATTTTGCAAGCAGCAGGGAAAGAACAGATGAAATGTGTTGGTCAATAAGTAACAGGAACAGCAGGGATCCACAACACAGCAATCAATATTCAATTAATGGGGCTGCTGTTCTGCTTTGCATTAGGTCTGGACTTGTATAGCCTGCTCACACAAAGTAATTAAGGGTTGGAGCAAAACAAGATGGAGGAATGGGAGCATTTTTCTGTTGCAAAAATGCCCACAAAAACAAGAAATCTTTTCAAAATCATGCAGCTTTTTTCAGTGAACTTTCACTTAAGCTACAGAAATAAAACTGAGTCTCTGTGGATAACATTGCTCTTGTGTTAGTTATACACCAGGATTTCCCCCTAAGGAAAAAAAAGCGTATTAAAGCTGGGTCAGAGCGGAAGCAGGCCTCAAAACATTTGTGCCGATGACAGCTGTGGAGTCCAGTAAAAAAAAAAAAAGCCAGGGTCAGCCAGTTCCCAGCTTTCTTAGCAGTCTGTACTGATGAGATTACCATTAAAAGGAGACAAGCAAAAGCCATGACAAAAGGAAGGCAGCAGGTAATATGCTTTTTAAAAAGTGCAATAGTAAAATACAAACAAAAACACAAATTTCATAAAATACTAAAATGAATGGAGAACTAAATCATTGTCGCTAACCATTTATTTTTAGGGAAGGAGAATCAGAGCATCTGCACTGTCTAAAAATATTCTTTTAACAGTTTTTCAGTTTCTTGTATTTCAAACATTCATTTGAAATTAATTAAAAATTTGATGAATAAACTGTTTACCAAAATGTCTCATGATTTTCCAAGAAAATCTGTATAATTGGAATACATTATAAAAATCTATCTATCTATCTATCTATCTATCTATCTATCTATCTATCTATCTATCTATCTGTCTGTTTGTCTGTCTGTCTAT
>JAOTRJ010000002.1:17922104-17932669 GCA_028564905.1 Leptodoras praelongus | reverse complement strand
CACACAGAAAGGACCCAGAACGCCCCACCCGGGGATCGAACCCGGGACCTTCTTGCTGTGAGGCGACGGTGCTACCCCCCGAGCCACTGTGTCGCCCACCTTCTTAGCTCCCGCAGCTGTTTTTTTTTATTTTTTATTAGTAACACTTACTTTTCCAGCCTTTTGTTGCCCCGTCCCAATTTTTTGAGATGCATCTGCTGCCATCTAGTTCAAAATTAACTAATATTTTTCATGAAATGGTCAAATGTCTCACTTCTGACTTCTCAACATCTGATATGTGTTCTGTGTTCTATCACAAATAAATTTGCAAATCATTCCATTCTGTTTTTATTTACATTTTACATAACATCCCAACTGTTTTGGAATTGGGGTTGTACAAAAAATACGCATCAAGATGTATCAAGATGGTTATGAATGGATTTATTCATAAATTGTTCATACAAGAGTGATGGTATTCATGCAAATCCAGTAAGTAAAACCTCATGGTTCTGAGTGTGTGTAAATTTAAGCATAAGAATATTAACTAATGTAAACCTCAACAGCATATGATTTTCATGGGTTATTGCGCTTTCATACAGGGATTATACTCATAAAACACATCCTCATGCCGGTTCACAAACTGGAAAGTAAAGAAAGGGAGCCAACACAAACACATAAATTAAGACAAAAAAAATTATAACAAAAGAAGTAGCATATAAACGGTGGACAGGCTGGGGTGTCTGTGCATGGCCACACCTAGAAAAATTGACTATTTCCAATTCGCCTGACTGCATGTTTTTGGACTATGGGAAGAAACTGGAGCTCCCAGAAGAAACCTATGCAGACAAGAAGAACCTGCAAAATCCACACAGAGAGGACCCTGGCTCGACCCAGAACCTTGAAGTTTCTTGACATTCCAAATCAAAATAACTGGAAGACATCTGCCTTTTAGCCTTTATCCTGATAGTTCATTCCATCATCCCAGCTCTCTGAGCAACCACGCTTTTATTGAGCTTTTTATTTGTGGGTGTCACGACATGCCTTGCAATCAAGGTGCAGTGTCTAATACAAAATAAAAATCAGCCCTGTAAATGCTAAATATGTTTTATGTCAGCAAAGCAGGCTGAAAAAGTATCAGTCCAAATGTAAAAAAATATATATATCTTTTTGAAAAGAATATAGTTTTGTTTTGAGCCCACTTTTTGCCTATTCGGTCAACATTTTCAGTCTTCTCCCTGACTACAGCACAAAAAGCATTCAAGACCTCGCATGAATGTAAATAAGACATAAGGACTAACCTAAAGAGATCATCCACATCTTCATGTAGTTTACTGACAGCAGCAGCCTCACTCTTCTTGTAAGCATTAGGGAGCAGCAAAGAGTCTCCAAGAGAGACCATTCCACCTAAATCTGGGTCCTCGAACAATTTCACATCACCTGTAGGTACAGAGCCGGCAAGATGATGTAGAAATAAAATACATTACACCCACCCATGTTTGACTTTTCTGGTTCTCAGTACACATTCTCACTGGCTGTTTTGTGCCATTATGAAGAAAGTGGCTCCTGCTATGTAGTATTCTCCTCCTAATTAGTATTAGCTGCATAATTAGCACAACCTGCAATTCAGATTAGAATCATCATCATTTTCATCATCATCATCATCCTGACTGAGTATACAAGATGCATACAACTGAGCAGATGAGTGTTAAGGGCCTTGCTCAGGGGCCCAACAGTGGCAGCTAGGTGGTGCTGGGGCTTGAACCCCCAACCCCCCAAGCAAATGTCCTAAAAGAGTTAATTGGGTTGGAAATATTGGCAGTGAAATACTTTTGATTGAACCTTCTTATAGTCACTCACTAATGAAAGTAGAACTCTTATAATCCATGCTTGTTTTTTTTGTTTCCCCTGCAATCTGTGACTTAATTGGTTGGGAAGCAAAAAAAAATCCATGCTTGATGTCTCTGTTTTTTTATATCTAAATTGTCTGCTGGCAGGTGATCCCTAACCATATCATACCATACTTTGTGTATGCATCTTAATACGTATACTTTTGCTGTGACACAATCCGAAAGCCACACTCACTGCTCTTTCCTGCAGGCTGAAAAAGCTCCTTGTCTGGATCATCCTCCTCGTCAAACAGACAGAGTTTGGGTTTGGCTGCAGGTTTTGGTACTGGCTTGGCAGGCTTAGGCTTCGGCTTCTTAGACCTATAAGCACAAAGTAACTTTAATAAGCACAAGCAGAAGAAGGATGAGTCTAAAATAATATTACTGTATTATTTTTAGACTGTTTTACTATAACGGGATTTCAATAAAACTAGCTGTGGTTACATGGATAATATTCTTCAACCTGATTGAAATCATACTGATTGGATATTATAACTTAACTGTTTACATGGACAGTAAATAAAAGGATCTGATAAGATGTGCTTTTACATGGCCAATGCATTTAATCAGGATACAACCATTTGCAAATGCTGTTATCTGTTAATACTTATTTAATTATGGAACCACATCATGTCATGGGAACAATTCTTGCATTTCTGTTCTTTCTAATTAAGCAGCAAGTCTGAAGCAAAGAAAGTAAAGGTCTGAAGCAAAGACTGGTGGTAGAGAGTGGTTCTCACAGAGTTTACCAATCAGCAATGGAAGCAAAATTTCTGAATGGCATGATGAGCTATAATTAAATTATGTAGGTTAATTGTTTTTGATTTAAAGTTTTTTTTACAGTATCCGCTGAACGCTTGGCTGCCATGCTCTGTCCTTTGAAGAAACTTACGCAGAAATAATATGTTTATTCCAACCAGAGAAAAATGATTGGATAAAGCGTTTACACAGCTATTAGGCACCATTTTCCTTTACACCACCCCTCTTAACCTGATAGAAAATTCCTTCCGATAAGGCTGGATCGAGCCGGTCTGTTTGGGCTTTTATTCCGATTATTAGTGGAATATTAGGGTCCATGTAAACATAGCCACTGAGAGCTTACACAGCATAATATTTTACAGACATTGGCACAACACATAAAAGCATAATAGATTTCCTGGAAGTGAAAATATTCAAAATATTAATTTGGTTCTGTGAAGTCAAACAAAAATAGCATTCTCGGTGTCAATTTACACCCTGTGATCTACTGTGTATTTATTTTACCTCTAAACTAGCTGCAGCCTAGCCTTTTCATCAGAACACCGATAAACAACACAAATGACTTCAGAGCATTTCAGTTTCACATACCATGCCCTTTCTAAAGCCAAAGAAAGACCTATAAAGGCTTGTGATTTAAAACAGAAAGGTGCTTTGTTAGAACATCTGGGTGGAGGAGGCTGTATGAAAGGGTCACATCAGAGAATCAGCTGCATAACTCTTAAAAAGGATTTACAGACACTCCCTAAACACAACAGATGTATGAGGTTTGTTCCAGTAAGCGTGCTTGTGACTGACTGTGACGTAGCAAAAGTCAGTCTAATGACTTTGAGAAAAAAAAACAAAACAACAACATCAGAGCGCCTGGACACAACACTGCCATCATTCCAGGAAAGGTGGTGACCACAGAGTATTCAAATAGCATTCATCAGCATCAGTGTTATTTTGTTATACAAGTCTAGACAGCCAACAATTAGTTAACAATGTTATCTGCTCAGTTTTTCACTTATCTAATTAAATTAGACTAAATCTAATTGTTTTTCAACCAAAAACCAACAGTAACTTGCCTGATATTTAACCATTATATTTGAAATGAAACAAATAACCATTTCCTTTTTTTTATTCACTAATAAACACAGGCTAGTGACACCATTCAAGTCAATGCTGTGCTATGATGCAGATAGATAAGCATTTGTTTTATATTAAGAGAAGACCTGAAATGGTCAGGGTTGTTGAAAATTCTCTGCTGGGATTTATGAAAAGCATTTCCATGATGAGAGATTTAGGTGGAGAGAATTTTCCAAGACAGCACAAATGATTGACCTTTTATAGTATCTTTATTTGGAATAGTGATGAAGTGTGTATCGCTGGAAGATGTTCAGCAACATCAAACTGTCAAATCAGACATAATGAAAGGAAGTTTAGTTACACTATGAACCACTAACAGACAAAATTGGAGTAAAAACATTAAAGCATAGGTTTTCCACTTTTACTAAAAAACTGCTGAAAAATTTACCCTGAAACTGACTACATGGACATGTTAAAATTTATTTTAGAACAAATTACACTAGTGTCAATGTTCAGTGCAGTAAAGGCTGTACAGGCAACTCCTCTTAAAAGTACCCCATTTTCCCAAAACATTTATAGATCTTTAAATAATGAGACATGAGGGACTTAAATGACCCTGTCACACAGTTGTCATCAAGCCAACATTGGATGAGAAAAATCCTTAAGGCTTCCAAAGACACTCACAGCAAACACCAGGAATATAAACATAGCACAAAAAAAAAAGAAATTTGTGTTTGGTAGATAATTTCTTTCTTGTAACAATGCTTCTTGGCAATAAATTGTATACTGTTGGAAACCCTTTTCATTTCCCTTTTAAATGGTGCCACATTTGACCAGCACAACCACATTGGCTGATTTGCGACAAATGCTGGTTGAAGAATGGCATGCCATCCCACAGCAGTGTGTGACCAAGCTGGTGACCAGCATGAGGAGGAGGTGCCAGGCTGTTGTGACTGTGTATGGTTCTTCCACATGCTACTGAGGCTCCTGTTTGTTAATAAATGAATAGATTGTTAAATTGCCAATATGTCTTGTTTCTTCAAACTTCAATCATCCAGTCCACCAAACACCAAATGGGTCAATGGCAGAATAAGCTGTTTGGTAATGGCAGAGAGGATTTGGCAAATTTTTAATGGGCGCAACCCACACTCTCAGTTCTGCTCTCTGCTCATCCCACAAATACATGTTCCTTATAAATGTGGCACCACTTAAAAGGGAAATTAACAGGCTTTCCAACAGTATACAATATATTGCCAAGAAACATTGTCACAATAAAGAAATACCAAACACAAATGTCCTTACTTTTTGAGCTATGTTTAGTACAAATCTTATAAACACAGCATAGCACAGGTTTGACAGAATGTTATAACTGAATGGGACAATCTGTCTAGAATTAGGTAACATTCAGGCAATCTCATCTACGAAGAATGTATTCACAAGGACAGACAGATTTCTGGACATAATTATGGACCTGGTTTCTCTGTGCAGCACAGTAACAAGCAATTACCAAGCTATTTTTAAACACTAAAAGAAACTGAGTAATCCAGGTTCTGAGTCACAGAATCATATTTATAGACTCTATGTTTTTTCACATAGAGAAATAACACTGAAATCACTGGAATTGATGCAAACCTCCTGCCTAATGTTCTGTTGGTCCCTCTTGTGCCACCAAAATAGGTCTAACATGTGAATCCATGCACTTCATAAAATCTCTGTAGGTGTGCCATGGTATTTGGCACCAAGACAATAGCAGCAGATGTTAAACCATCTGTATGTTGTGAGCTGGGGTCTCCATGGATTGGATTCGTCAAGCACATCCCACTGATGCTCGACTGGAGTGAGATCTGAAGAATTTGGAAGTCAAATCAACACGGTGAAATCTTTGTCATATTCCTCAATCCCTTCCTGAACAATTTTTGCAGTGTGTCAGGGCGTATAATCCTGCTAAAAGAGTCCACAGTCATTAGGGAATATAGTTGCCATGACGAGGGGTACTTGGTCTGCAACAGTGGTAGGTGTTACATGTCAAAGTAAAATCCACATGAATGCCAGGAAGCAAGGTTTCCCAGCTGAACATTGCCAAGAGCGTCACATTGCCTCTGCCGGCTTGCCTTGCTTACCCTTCAACCTGTCCCTGGACCATTCTGTTGTTCGCACATGCTTCAAAATGCCCCCCCATTACCCCTGTACCCAAAAAGACCAACACAGCCTGCTTCAACAGCTACCGCCCTGTAGCACTGAACTCTGCAGTGATTAAGTGCTTTGAGATACTCATTAAAGATGTCATCTGCTCATCTGCCCAGCTCATTAGAGCCTCTACAGTTTCAGTAGGAGCACCAATGATGCCATCTGCCACGCTCTACCAAGTTTACACCAGTAACACAGCCATACACAACTGCAACATCACTGGGAAATTCATGGATGACACAGTTCCAACTTCAATAAGACAGCCTATCTGGATGAAATGGAAATGTTATCATGATGTAAAGACAACAACTTGGACCTGAAAGTCTCCAAGGCCAAGGAGATGGTTGTGGATGTCAGGAAGGAGAACCAGAGGATACAATACACACCACTCCAGATCAGCAAAACCCCGGTAGATAAAAGTGAGCAGTTACAGATACCCAACATGGTCCACACACATCTCCATCCTAGAGAAGAACGCACAGTAGTACTTGTACTCTATCAGTTCAGTTGGCTGATCAAGATCAAGACCTCCACAGCCCAATAAGGAACCTTCTACACTGCTACAGGGTCTATGCTCTCTGGGAGCATCACTGTCTGGTAAATACAGCTCTTAGGAAAAGAAGGTCCTTCATAGAATGAGCTGATGTGCAGAATACACCACAAGGACAGTGCTAACCTGCCTTCAGGGTAGGTCCAGGGCAAAACGGATCATTAAGGACATTCACCACCCTGACCAAAGCTGTTTCATTTCTGCCCTCTGGCAAGTGTCTCTGTTCCATCATGGCCAGGACTGAAACACTGAGACACTTCTTCCCTCAGGCCATACAGAACATAAAACATGCACATATGTACAAAAGTAACACCCAACCAATGTAGGAATTTTAAAAATGAAACAGATTTCAATATTTAAGGATTTTAAAATCCAATAATGATATATGTCAATATTCTTTTTTTTCCATAAGCAAATAATGTAAACAAAGAAAGATTTTCCCCAATATTTGGTATGTGTAATTATTTAAGAGTCATGTAAAGATAGCATGATATACAGCAGTTTAAAAATAAACTGTCATAAACAGTACTACAACAAAATATATTGAATTTCGGATAAGTAATAGTCAAATGTATAAAAGTAAAAAAAATAAAAATAAATAAATAAATCAGATCCATTATAAACTATACATGCATTGCAGTGGAGTAGTAGAGTGTCCTCTGATGCATTCCTAACATAGTTGGATCCAATCCAGCAATTTATCTTTCTTTTGTAATTGTCATTTAGCAGCTGGTACAATTACAGACACTAATTTATCTGCAATAAGCTCATACTGGCCGATAAGACTGGCAAACCAATTTATCACTTGGGCAATGTGTATGACAAACAGAGACAGAGAGACAGACAGACACCCTATACCTTTACCTATATCACTGTATTTTTATTTACTTTTTTTAAAATGCACAGTCTTTGGAAATGACTTCTCTTTTCATGGTACCCACTGTAAATGTGGATGCGACAAATAAAGCTCTGAATCTTCAAATCATAGTGCATCCTGGTGCCATCTCCTAATGATGTAAAAGAAAATGTGATTCATCAGACATAGTTCCCTTCATCCATTTCTTCATTATAGGCATTTTCAGTGGTGTACAGGGGTCGGCATGAGCACTCTAACCGGTCTGCAGCTACACAGCCCCATACGCAGCAAGCTGTGACACCTTTCTATTGTAGCCAGCATTAACTTTTTCAGTAATTTGTGCTACAGTAGCTTTTTTTGTGGGATCAGACCAGACAGGCTAGACTTAGTTCCCCATGTGCATCACTGAGCCTTGGGTACCCAAAACCCTGGCACCGGTTCACTTTTGTTAGGTACTAACCACTGCATACCAGGAACAAGATCCGCCATTTGGGAGATGCTCTGACCCGGTCATCTAGCCATCACAATTTGGCCCTTGTCAGAATCACTCAGATACTTATACTTGCCCATTTTTCCTGCTTCCAACACATTAACTTCCAGAAATGAATGATCACTTGCTCCCTAGTACATCCCACTTCTTGACATACAGTACTGTGCAAAATTCACCCTATTGTTTTTAGGTACAGCTTGTTGTTGGTGTTTTTTTTTTTAGTTCTGCATTATTGGAATCAGTACAAAATGATTTTATTTCCAAACGTTACATTTCTCATCAATTACAAGAGCCGTACTTAAATTTTATTGTGATTTTAAAGCAGACTTTCAAGAGAAGTCAACAAAACCTGGCTAGTCATAGTCAAATGCGGCCATCTGGTGGACTTATCTGGTGTCTGCAACTTGGACAACAAATGTCATGTGTACTCTCCATGGTTTTATTCTTACCTCACACTGCCTAAGGGGTCAAACAATTCCTCTTCATCTTCCTCCTCCTCCTCAGGTGCCTTTCCTACTTTCACTGGCTTCTTCACTGGCTCAGGCAGAGTGCTAGGTACCTCATCTTTTCCAAAGAAATCAGAGCCATCATCTTCATTTTCATCCTCAGCTACGCTGGAGGCTTTTGCATCATGGAGCACTCCTTTTGCTCCTGTGATAATTACCACAAATTAGATGATACTAAAGGGTTAAATACAAAGCATGCAATACACAGTCTTCACCGGGTCTCTTACCCAAGAACTCCATTAGCTCTGGACAGGTAGAGAGAGTCTGATGTTTGGAAATAAAGCGGACAAGCTCATCGAAGGCCACTCGCCGTTCACGGAGGTCAGTTTCTCCCACAAAGAGTGCTTTGCGGGGCATGGCAGGCAGCTGGATGCTGGGATACTGAGCAATCAAGTTGGAGTAAAACTCATCAATTTCACTGTACTTCTTTGACACCTAATGAATTCAGAACAATTATTGTAATTAGCATCGTACCTCTGAGCCACAATTGCTACAAATTCATGATTCACAGTTTAGCAGTTTAATTCCAAGGACAAACACAATCCGTTGCTTCAAAAGCTTTAACATAACCAAGCCACTTGTTTTTTGTTTCCTTTAAAATGTGACATCTATCAGTATGTAACAAAGTACAAATTATGTTTATTACGGACTGCATACGTACACCTCAAAGCATGATCCTGGCAGCAGAACATATTAGAAGAAAAACATACCATTGGCTGTGAAATCAGGTTTAACATCTGATAAGTTGCTTCTAAGTTCCTTGTAAGGCTCAGATGCAGACACTCACCACAAACTGGACAACATCTCCTGGTTTGTGTTTAGCAGATTTGAAGGGTGCGAGGCGGGTGATCACCACAATCTGGTACTCCACGTGGCCCGTCATCATGGGACCCCACACCTCCTGATACAGTGGAACCTGCAGGTCAATACCTGTAGCCTCATTCTGCAGAGGCCTAAGAAAGAAACAAAGATAGACAGACAGACAGATTATTATTACTAATCATAATAATAATAATAAGAAGAAGAAGAACAAACTACATGCCCAAATATACACTCTTGGACAAAAAAAACTTGAAAATGTATATAAACATAAAATGAAGTATTTTAATTTAGCAATGAATAAAAAAAGGTTCATAAACAAGAACTGAAGCAACATGTAAAATAATCTGTTCAGATTTTTATAAACAGATTGAGTTAAATAATGAAGTGCTTTAGATAAACCTGAAGCTTTTTACATGAACACATGGTGAGTGTTTTTTCTGTTTGGTTTAATGCCCTCGTACAGACGACAGGCAGGCTGTCTAGTGAGTCCTAACATTGATCTGCAGTATTTTTTATCACAAAGACAACACTGGCCCCAGATGCTGTTGCCCCAGAGTGCATGTGTTTGCACAATCACTTCCAGTTCTCCATTTACTACAGGCAGCAGATTTTACAGTCACATTTGAGGAAAAAATTTGGAATTACTACCAAGAAACCAAACCTTTGTGTAATTCATAGATGAGGGAGTGAAACATTATCTGCACTCTGGCTGTAGAATTTATTTTCCTCAACTTTCAGAAAAGACAGTTTTTCAATATAATCTCCCTACTTTTCAATACACTTAGTCCATCTGTCAACAAGCTTTGACAGATGGGGGAGAATGGAAAAAGAGGGAGAAGATGGGGGAAAGGAGAAAAAAGGAGAAAAAAAAGGAAAAAGAAAAGAAAGGGACATGAAAGGAGCTTTTTATGCCTTAATCCGTAATCCCCAAAGTTTGTAAGCACTGATATATATATCATACATTATTTTTTAAATCTTATACATCTATTTTTACATGTATTTGTATGAGAGTTAAGATCATAAGGTTCTCGGTTCGAGTCCCATTGTTGACAAAAATCGAGGCATTCATTGGGTATATACTGAAATCAACTTTATTTTGGTTATTGGAAATCTGGTCATTTATTTATACTTTACTGATTATTGACATTATACTAGTGGTGCATTAAATATAGATTAATTCTATAATTAATTTAAAAATGTAAGTTTGTGTTTGGCAGACGTTTTTATCCACAGCACAAAAAAAAAGAAACCTGCGTTTTTTCATTTCTCGTGAAAATACTTTTATTCTTGATTCATTCAACAGTACCTACAGACAACAGAAAACATACAGTACCAGTCAAAAGCTTGGACACACTTTTAATTCAGTGGTTTTTCATTATTTAAAAATGTACTGCATTGCAGATTAATACTAAAGTCATCCAAACTATGAAGAAATACATATGGAATTATTTAGTAAACAAAAAAA
>JAOTRJ010000002.1:17875200-17893106 GCA_028564905.1 Leptodoras praelongus | reverse complement strand
TAAATAGTCATGAAAATAAAGAAAACGCATTGAATGAGAAGGTGTGTCCAAACTTTTGGCCTGTACTGTATAAATATATATAATCAACGTTTGTTACAATCTAAAATTGATAACGATTGTTGAAGTATCCTGACATACATTTAATAAAACACACCTGTAAAGCCAAGTAATACACACATAGTTAAATGTCCCAGTGCTGTTATAATTTAATATCAGCACTCATGGAATGCCTCTTGTCCAATCTGATTACTCTGTCAGAACTAACTGTTGTATGATTCTTGATTTAGCAATATTTTTGATTAGATTTTATTTAACATTTAGATTCTTCATGACAAGTTATGCTGCAGGTTTTCTCAACAAGCTTCTGCAGAAAGGAAAAAACAGAAGCTGGTGAGGTAATGATTGCTTTTAGCTGTTAGAATGTAAATGATAAGAGAAATTCTTGTTTCATGGATATTCCGTAAGACTTAATGTAAGTGTAAGACATACTGTATGTTGGTTTATTCTTTAATAAAGGTAATCAGTGGCAAAGTGCTGTGCTATAAAAGGAATAAAACACTTGGACTGGAAAATAATCAGCTTTGCAATCATATTACTCTGCTGTTAATTATTTTCCTATAAGAGCATATGCTGTCTTGTTTTATGCTTTATCTTGTTTTATAATACTCTTAAGGTCCTTCATCACATTATGTCAGATGTCAGAAAATCTACATCCTTTTAGCCCAGTCTTTAATTTTGAGAACAGCCAGAAATCACAGGGAAGCTGTTAATTATTTTCCTATAAGAGCATATGCTGTCTTGTTTTATCCCTTGCTTGTTCACTACTGGTGATGTCCATCTCCTGTGCATTATATTTGTTTATTTATCCAAAATCTCACATAATCTTTCCAGACAGCTGACGGTTTCAAGCAGGACGGGAGATAGAGTGTCGACACAGAGGACCTCTGAGGTGAAAAGACACAAGCAGTGCTTTGTGTTCTCTGCCACTGGACCTGCCAGATTTCTGTCAGTGTCCCGCTGCAGCTTTCTTTCTGCAATCTCCAGGTATTTCTCTGAGTCTTCCCTGATCACTAAGAGTTTGAAATAAAGCTGTGCTGTTTTCCCCATCACACCAGCAAATAGTTTTATCCAGCAGCCCACCAACTGGCCACTAACTTCTGTGCTACAGGCAATTGACTGAGGAAACGGCTGGAGAAAGTGACATTATTTACATACTCACTGTAGGCAGTAAAAAAAAAACCTTGTTTTGGTACCATGGAGGGCCAAACAAGCCCAGGAGCTGAGGTGAACCCTGTACAACCTGCTTCTAACTCAACCCTGAATTATTCTTCAAATAAGCCATTTGCCAAATACACCAGTGACTGTTTGAACCCATATCCTTCATCCATCAAGGAAAAAAGAAAACCCTGATTGCATTTTCTGGAAATAAGTTTGTTTTAGTAAAAAGCATCATTGAACTTCATGATAATTACATTTATAAATATACAAGGAACTATAATGTCCATGCCTGCAATGTAAACATCCAAAAAAAAGTAATTACATAAAATTAGACAATAAGGAGTGATACAATTCAACTCCACAAACACACACGCACACACACATGCTTGTCTTGCTACACTTGTGAGGACTTTCCATTGACATAATTATTACTACAGCTAATTAATGATAACCCAAACCCTAACCTTAACCTTAGTAATGAAAAAGCAACTTTTTGTCAATTTTTTTTTTTTTTTTTAATTTTGTAAAAATAAATACAAGAACAAAAAAACACTTTCCTTACAGGGACCAGCAAAATGTCCCCACAAGATCAAAAATATCCTATGCGTGTGGGGATATAGCTATACAAACATGGTCCACCCCCACACACACATATAACACACACACAGACATATATACGAGGTCCATCTGGAAATTAATAAGAATTTTTTTTTTTTATTGAAAAAATTGACAATTCAATATTTTGACCTTCAAAATATGATCCTTGCAAACACACACAACCCTCCCAATGCCAGTCTCGGTTGAGGTTCTATGGATGTTCTTTACTGTGTCGTGGTCTTTTAAACATGTTTTAATCTTGTTTCAATCTTCTGGTTTGACATTCTCATTACTTTCCAGGCAGACCTTGTGCATATGTGTGTGTGTGTATAATATATATATATAATTTGTATAACAAATTACTTTTTATTGCATTTTAAGAAAGTGTCTCAACCTTTAAATGAATTCTGCCCTATATGTATAAAATGAAGGACTTTGTGTTGTGCTGTTTATATTGTTGTGAGACACTGTGGAAGTTAGGTAAGGAATTAGTTAGGTAAAAGTGCCAAGAGAAAAATGGCTCTCTTTGTAGCACAAGTCCACAGTAATCAAATTTAATGAAGGAGCACATCCTGTGAGATTTCCGCTTGCAGAATGCCTGATGAATGTGAATGATGGATTCTCAGTGATTGATTTATGTATTATTTTTGATAAAGTGCTGAAACTTTGCCCTGTTCCTGCAGTCTAGTGCACCACCTAAGCACCAATGTTAGGGCCCATACACTTAAGCAAACTTGAATCTGTAGCATCATCAGTATGTTCAACGATAATCAACAGTTTTAGTCTACTGATTTACTAAGACCTCCTTAATATTAAGTTCCTAAGGTATTTTTGGACATATGAAAATTCACTTTATGCATGCACAATTGGGTGTCTAGAGTGCCTACCAACCCACAAACTTTGAAACATGACAAGCCAGTCAGTTGTTGAAACACTGCCTGTTTCAGAAAACGTGATTAAATGTTCAGTTTCAGAATCTGTGGTGATTATTGGGTATCTAATACCTATTTCTAATACCTATATCTCGATCTACTATCTACTAATAACTCCACCCATGGTATGAGAATCACATTTGTGAAGGGGCACCATTTTTTGTTTGTTTATTGGTCATTGGTCATTAGGGAAAGTGCACCAGAAATGCGCTGCTGTTGGCTGTACAAACCAGCCTCAGAGGACAGAAAAGCTGAATGGATAAAGTTTATTTCTAATGGCAACGTCCCAAAAACCAGTCAGCAAAAACTTGTTTTATGTACTAAAATCTTTGAGGCTAACTGCTAAACCTGGTTCAGTGCAAAGTTGGTTGTCAAAGGAATAAAAAAGTGAGTTTTCAAAAATACACTTTTACATATTGCACTTTGAATGTAAGTAATGCAGTTTGTGTAAGCCTAAACACACTCCTTGAGAGGCTCTGAAAACGAGTATTTGTAGCTGTTTTAGAGAGGGTGAAACAACAGCTGTAGTAGCTGATGCATTTTGATGCAGTGTATTTTGACCAAAGAATATCAGACATTTAATAGACCCTGGGGAACTACACTATATTGGCAAAAGTTTTCGCTTGTCTGCCTTCACACTCATATGAACTTGAGTCACATCCCATTCTTAATCCACAGGGTTTAAGATGATGTCGGCCCACCCTTTGCAGCTATAACAGCTTCAGCTCTTAAGGGAAAACTTTCCACATGGTTTAGGAGTGTGTTTATGGGAATTTTTGACCATTCTTCCAGAAGCCCATTTGTGAGGTCAGACAATGATCTTTGACGATAAGGCCTGGCTCACAGTCTCCACTCTAATTCATCCCAAAGCTGTTCTATCGGGTTGAGGTCAGGACTCTGTGCAGGCCAGTCAAGTTCTTCCCAACAAACTCGCTCACCAATGTCTTTATGGACCTTGCTTTGTGCACTGGTGCACAGTCATGTTGGAACAGGAAGGGGCCATCCCCAAACTGTTCCCTCAAAATTGGGAGCATGGAATTGTCCAAAATCTCTTGGTATGCTGAAGCATTAAGAGTTCCTTTCACTGGAACTAATGGGCTGAGCACAACTCCTGAAAAACCCCACACCATAATCCCCCTCCACCAAACTTTACACTTAGCACAATGCAGTCAGACAACAACTGATCTCCTGTAGCGATTGACTTTGCAGAAAGTTGGCAACCTCTGCGCACCTCAGTATCCACTGACCCCACTCTGTCATTTCATGTGGCCTACCACTTCATGGCTGAGTTGCTGCCATTCCCACCACCAAGCTGCCACCATTGCTCAGATGTATAAATTAGATAAATGTAAGTCACTCTGAATAAGTGTACATGCCAAATGCTGTAAATATAAATAGTACCTGGTTGTATTTTATTTCCCCTTGCCATAAATATCTGTTTAATAACCTGAGATTTTGAGTGGTTAGTAAGAATCAAACAGCAATATGTATATAAACAGGCTTTACAAGTATGTATGCGAAAATAAATAGTATAAGTATTATACAGTGTGATATAGCCTTATTTCTGAAAGTGCAACAACACTTACACTCACTTGCCTTGACTACTAGAACTAAAGTTATTATTGCATATATTCTGTCCAGCCTCCAATCTTTCATTGAAATAATTAAAAAGAAAATACTATGTCATTTTTAAGCTATATCATGTGCTACGCCAGAGACAATGCTCAGGGAGTAATATGCAGTCTGATGACCTCTTGCCCCAGTGGTCTATCTCTGTCCTCCCATCCTCAAACTTCTGAAAATTAGCCTTTCTCTACTGGGATTTGCTGCAGAGCCCAGAGCTGTCCAAAAATAATATTCTGTTTGTTTAAGGCTGTGGCCAAGTCAGAAATATTTTGACTCTCCCAAACTGAAGTATTGCAAACAATCTTTTACAGCAGCAATAGATCCATAATAATAAGACAAAGTGTTTAAAGAGTGTGGGTGGAACTCTGGATTGAACCAGGTGGCGAGAGAGGGGATAAATATTAGATAAAAATATGTGAGGCACTCAGAAAAAAAAACAGTGGGATGAAAGCTGAGCAAAGGAGCTCGATGTGCCTCTGTGAGGAGACGCCCAACATACAAAAGCTATAAAAACGCCCGCATAATGAGGTTTAGCTGCCACAAGTTGCTATATGCAGTCTTTCATTTAACATTCATTATATCGAGCAAGTTGATATAAGGTCATGTGGAGAAATGGCACCGATTTCAAAGGGTTACTAGTCTTAATTAAGTTGTCAGTGTTAATTCCTCAACTGTTTTGAGATAGAATAATATTTTACATTAAATCAGGCACATGAAATCAATCACCTAATGCCAATTCTGAGAAAAAAAAATAGACTGTCAACACTTTAAAGGGGGCACACACTGTCGCCATGCCTCCTGAAGTCATGCGGAACACTGCCAAAACCAAGTCTATGTTTCCAGCCCATGCCAGACTCAGGGAGTTATATTATTATTATTACACAATCATAAAATGAAATACGGAAAACCCAGATGGAGCCTCTTACCCAGACATCTCCCAGTGTCAGGCCTGAATCCAGGGCCACATGCTTGGCACTTGAATGAGCCCTGTGTGTTCACACATATACCACTGGG
This sequence comes from Leptodoras praelongus, assembly GCA_028564905.1. NCBI lineage: Eukaryota > Metazoa > Chordata > Actinopteri > Siluriformes > Doradidae > Leptodoras > Leptodoras praelongus. Next base: position 17,887,719 of record JAOTRJ010000002.1, on the reverse strand, counting down.
GCAGACACCGGGGCTCCTGCACTCATCCACATCTGTAATGCAGGGGGGAGAAAGGGCGGATTTTATTTCAACACACATTGACACAACTTGATTAGATTAGGTGAGCGAATCAACAGTGCATGAGTTATGATTTAACAATAATTTAAAAAAGAAACATACACAAACCATCCAACATAAATAATACAAAGATACACATGCATTGCAAAAAAAAAAAAAAAATTCACCACAAACATGATTTGCTCACACATATAATACAAACACACCAAAAAATGTAAACTAGTTTTAATCTACCAAATACCTTATTTTTTCCTTTGGCTTAGGGCTGAGGGAAAATACAATCATTGTTTTGTTGTTAGATTACTGGGGAATCCCAGGCAGCAAATACAATTCAGACTTCAGTATCATATTGCTTAATTTGAAAGTCTGGCAATATGAATCTTTAAACAGCAGATCACAATTTACATACAAATGTCTTCTTACCTTTTCAAAATTTCAACTTGGACTGTTATGATCTCCCAGTTCAACTAAACAAGGTATTGATGAAAGGTTGATGAAAACCATGGATGGGGTAAAAAGGAGACTAAAGTGTCAGTTATTTGGGAGCATGTCACATTAAATTGGAAGGACTTTTTCATTATGTATAGAGTTTTTGACAATAGTCTGACACTAAGAAGCTTTGTAGAAATCCAGATGTTGACTGAGATCCCTAATGAGCAAGCCAGAGTCAAGACTATCAAGGAAAACCTTCCTGAGTCAACATGAGGAAAATACCTTGAGAGGAACTAGACTGAAAAGGAATTCATCCTTTTCTGAGTGACACTGCCTAGTGAGATTATAGTGAAGAGTCCTGGGATGAACAGAGCACAGTGTTTTTGATGACAGCAGCAGTTCTTAAATGGATAGTATACAGGTGAGATTATTCCCTGAATCAAAGGTAAGTCATGCATATAAATAGTTTTTTAATGGCTTTCTCTGATTCCGTGGGGTCACTGTTTCTTAATCTGGAGCAGCTTTTTTTTTACACTGGATGCCATTCCTGATGCAATCCTCCCATTAACCAGAATTGGGACTGGCCCTGCATGTGCATTGCACCCTAGGGTTGAGTGGTGGGTTAAGGGTCTCGTTTGAGGGCCTAATAGCGGCAGCCCCGTCACTGGGGCTCAAACACCGGACCATTGGAACGACAACCCGGGGTCCTAACCTACTGAGTTACTACTGCCCCTGTTCATAAACTGTTTTTGGGGAAATGCAAATCTGTATTGTGTCTTAAAAGATCTTGCTTGTTGGATTAGCGACTCTGAATTGCCCACAGATGTGAAAGTATGTGATTTGGCGTCCTATCCAGGGTGTATTCCCACTTTGCTCCCTGGCTCTGGTTTTACTGCAACCCTGACTAGGGTAAAGGGCTTACGGAAAATTATTGAATAAAGGTTTGCTTTATGTACTGGATGCTACAAGGTAAACAATCATCTGGCTAAATGCACTGTCCAGATTAACTAATGGAATGTCCTTTGACTGTAATCATTTGGCTATTAGATATTGGCTATGGATCCCTCACTTGGCTGTACATCTTCCCCATGCAGGCTGCATTCACCTTTTAAAACATAATAGAAAACTAAATCTCCCCTAATGAACCAATAAACACATTCCAGCCAAGTGTGACTACAGGATAAAACTTTGAGGCAGAATCAGACCACTGGCATACAGTCTTTCCTTATTAGTTTATCTCTTATAAGGGTTATTTGTTCTATAGTGAATGTAGACATAGTTAATAATGATGTGTTTACTCCCTTGTACAGAACTACTGCGGTCACATGGTGGTTAAGGCGTGGCCACAAATTAATATATTGAGGCCATGAGATAATACATTAAAGCCAAAAACAAAGTATCTTGTGGCCACAAATTATTATGTTGTGTCCATGAGATACCAAAGTCATAGCCACAAATTGAGTAACTTGAGTCCACAGTTTAATTTGTTATGGAATGTCATCCTTAATACGTAGCCCTAAGTTAATCATTTTGGTGTGGGGGGTGGGATTAACTTTAAGAATTCTTTTAAGGTGACACAGGCTAAATGTATCCAGAATGTTAGTTATGTTATTCCAAGACTAAAGTCAACTTTAATATTATCATCTCCATGCTTAGGATCCTGTAGCCACAATGGTTTAATTTAATTGATTTCTCTGTGGCCTACTCATTTTAAAACGCAACAGTTGCCACGGCTTAAGTACACTGTGGCCTCAATATATTCATTCATGGCCAAGCCTTATTAAAAAAATAACCACCATGTCACCTCAGTGGCTCTGAACCTTTCTGAGTGCCAGAGAAATGCCTGAACCAAGTACAGCATGTCCCTTCTCTACATTTCATCCATTGGTTTCGAAGACAATGCTGAGTAAAAAACTGCAGACATTCCAAGAAAGTGATGCTTGAGGTCTAAAATGAACCCTTTGTCTTCAATGCAAACATGATAGATACGTACAAAGCTCAGAGCACAGAGAGCTTCATTCCTTCCTAAAACTTTACTTGGGTCACATTCCAGCAGAAATCCAACACAAGCAGCAGGATCTACAGGACAACCAAATTATACAAAATTAGCTACTTGCATTGTTTGGGGAAAAGCCCATTGCCATGAAAGAGAATTCCCCTTCTGTGGTAGAAATCCAATGCATGCTGGTTCCCAACATTTGCTATGCTTTGCCAAATCTTTCCTTTGCATCAGTTCTATCCCCACACCTTAAGAGTTCAATTTTTGTGGTTGAGAATATCGTATCCAAATGTCAAGCGAGTTTAAGTCCTGAACACACTGATGTGTTCGTTTGCCCTCATAGGATAGATGAACTGCTCTGAACTTCGCAAATCCAAAATAATACTAATTTTATCAGAGTCAGCATTCACTAAAATATGAAAAGCAAACTTGTTTAACTTGTGTCCTACCTCTTACTCAAGACATACTTTTGAAGCGTTGCAATACTAAAAAGCTGCAATGCTAGAAGGGTTTTCAATAAAGGCTTTGTAAATATTGTAAGATTATGTCTGTAGACAGGCGGTTCAATCAGTTCAGTCTACTGTCTATATGCATATTCTCCATCAGGTTCTACAGTTCTCCTCTCACCTCCCAAAATCATGCTGGCAGACAGACTGGTGAATCTAAAGGCGCTAATATAGTATACCTCACTTTCACCACACGCACATGAACACGTGCAGCAGCTACGTGAGTGCTACTGTTGGCATATTTGCTTGCATATCTTATGTGCATCTTGTAGACTAAAATACCACTAGATGGTACACCAGAACAACCAGTACAAAACATCTCTGTCTATCTGGTTTCCAAGTCAAACTGTAATGTTTACAGATTTTACGCATGGCAACGTCAAACAAACTGACAAGATCTGTTTCTTTTTCAAACTTTCTGCTGTTGGCATAATTGTTGGCATGAGTTGCATCCAAAGTAAAAAACACTCAAGCATATTTTCTAATCTCGAAAATCCAGAAGACTAGTACTCAACAGAGACTTTCTGGTTTAAGAGGATTTAAACTTCACACAAAATTATGAGCTAGAATGGTAGATAAGTAATGCAATTTGAGACACAGTATTCATGTGTTTATTCCATTGTGGTGGAAGTATGCATGGTGGTATACCGCCTCCACTGTTTATGTTTGTTTTACACCATGGTTTTACAGACATGCTTATTTCTGAGGACATGCACAAGTAACACTTCAAATGATGGCAGGATACACGCAGCAGCCACCTTGAATATGTGTACACATTGTTACCAGCATGTATAAATCAACTTTAAATTGCTAGATGTGAAGGGATGTGTGTGCATAGTGCCCTGTGACTGACCTGAGAGTACACTGAAATACCAGAAAAACTGGTATAACAGTTAATACTTGGTAGGTCCCTCACAGGATCTTGGAAGGAACATTGTACAGTCCTCATGCTAATGTTTGTTGAGGTTCCAGCATTGAATTCTGATGTTACATGAGGCAATGTTGCATACCTACTGCATGACATGATTCTTGCCATGCTGGTCACTTTCACCCAGAGTCTTTTTACAGCTACACTGCTGTCATAAGTTCGAGGTTTTTCCAGAATTCTTGTAGTCATTGTGCACCATTAAAATGCTCACATGTGGAAATCCAAAATTTGTTTCTACCTCCGAAATACTATGACCCAACTATTAAAACGTGCTGAAAATCGCTAAATCGTTATAACTTGCCATTCTCATGGCGAAAACAGCTCCAGAAACTTTCATAGATTTCTATTGCTTTATATACTTACTGGCAGATATAACCAATTACGTCCACAGATGGCATTGCTATGTATTTTGCATAGGCTCCAGTCCCAGTTTTTCTGTATTTCCATGTATATTTTCATTTTTAGTTCCTAATGAAGGTTGATGAGAACTGTGCAAGTGTTTAAAAGACTATTCCCATTTACAATCTAAAATTTTCCAGTAAAGTATTCTGAGATCTTTAATCATTAATCTTTAATGATTTTTTTCTCAACTACTACTGGGAACTACTAGTTTCAGCCCCAGTTTCAAGAGGATATTACCAACATTAACAAATTAACAAAATAAAACAAAGGTTACTTTCAATGCTGATCATCATACCTTCACACTCTCCTCTCTGGTTCTTTCTGAAGCCACGTCTGCATTCACACGTAAAGGATCCCTCAGTGTTGATGCAGTGGCCATTGGGGCATTTGTTAGGCATGGCACACTCATTTATATCTGGGTCATGAGGAACAGAGAGAAACACATAGAAACCCGTTAAACTCCCACCACCCAGTGACCAGTTCAGACTTACTTTCCTTCATCACATTCTTTCACTATAGTTACTGAATCATTTATATTGGTTAATGAATTTTATATATAAGAACCTCACAGGCCAGAAACATAGCTCACCTTGACATAATTTTCTGTTTTGTGTGATGAGCAGGCTGTAGCCTAGGAAGCACTGGCAGGTGTAGGAGCCAAATGTGTTCACACAGTTGCCCTTTCCTCTGCAGGGGTCATTCTCACATTCATTTACATCTGAATAAGACAATCAGTCTATTACTTACAATATCATATGTTATATATCATCATGATTTAGATGTATACTGTATATGCATCAGCTCATGCTGAAATAGTTACAATATCATATGTTATATATCAAAATCATATCATCATCATTTAGGTGTATACTGTATATGCAGTAGCAGCTCATGCTGAGATAGTGATAGTATTTCCATAGTAGCACTATTTGGAGAGTGGGCTCGAGTAAATGTCAAAGTTATGCTCTCTCTGGGGCTGATCCAGAAAGATCATCCATATCTGGGAATAACTTGGACGCTAAAATGTGTATGAAGTTACATTTGACAGGAGTCTGGCAGTGGTTGTCTCCTACTCTACTGTTAGACATCATATGACACCTCAACAAAAATCATACAATTTCCTTTGAGAAGCTTGCTAGTGGTACAGTATGGTATGAATGTTCTGCTCATAGAGGAAAGGCTACATCATGCTCATAATGGCCATTCTAAAGGCTCTTTCATATTATGAGGCCACACATTGTTGCCCCAAGATTTTCTCTTATGGCCATGCAGCAGGTATGGGAAATATGCTTATAGGTCTGTGGAATATATAGTCCAACTTCCATAAGACATTGTAGTGGTTAAAATGTTTAGGCTACTGTGTCACAATTAATGGTTATATTTGAGGAGAAAAAATAACCATATAAAAACAAGACATTTTAAAGGGCCATTGTATTATGTGTTTACTGTTGTACGGCTCCACCCCCAGTTAGAACAGAGCTGTCTGCTTCAAACTGCTCTTTCAATATTACTTTTATTATTTAATATTAGTTACAATAATCCTAATCAAATAAGCAATGTTTATGTGTATTAGTCTTTATAATCTACAAATCAATATCTGCACAGTAACCATATGGATGTGAAAGTCAGTACTTCTTATAATATGTGGCAAGCGTGTTTCCTAGACTAAATATTAGCATTTAATTATTAGCAATTATTAACAATTAAATATTAGAAATTAAATATTATCAAACAGACACCTACAAAATGGCAAACGTGTCTGATATGTTTTGTCAAGAAATATAGCCAGGAAACACCTACTTTCACAGTAGCAATGTGAGAGTGCATATTCAGAGATTTGTTGAGAATAACCATGATTAAATATTCTGAAGAGTGCAGCCATAAATGTGTATAAAGATACCAGATACTTTGTATCCTATTGTTGCAGCATCTGTGGATAAAAGTACATCTAACTACACCTAGTGTAAAATTGAGAAAAAACTCCATGTTAAGGACTCCATGTTATGAAAAGACAGGCCATCCAATAAGAGTCTTGTGAACTCTCTTGTGAACTCTTGTGTCTGGCACTTATTAATGGTATTACCAATGCAGGTGGTCTGCAGAGCATTGAGGGTGTAGCCTGGGTCACAGTAGCAGGTGTAGCCAGTCTGCACTGACACACATTGGCCAGGACCACAGATTGTCGGAGTCAGCGAACACTTGTCGATGTCTGCAAAAAGAGATCGAACAGGATAATAACCAACTTGGCAACATGTTCAAATACAAGAAATGAAATATCTGTAAAATGTCAAATGCAGATGCTTGGACATTGCATGCAACTCACTAAAAGCAGATTGCTCACAGCACTCCTTGTCACAACACTCTGTGTGTTCAACTTGAGAATTTTGATCTCAGTAAAGTAGGACATGAGAGGCATCATTTGTAGAGCCCAAAATTAAAAAAAAATCTAATCTAGTGAAAAGAGACTGACATTTTTGCTGCAACAAGCAATGTGGCACCTTATACTAACAGTCTCATACTCTGCAGCTCTGGAAAATGTTGCTCAGTATGGACACAAGCGCAGATTTTAGAGTGGAGGCTTAGGCATGGGATCACATTTTACTGTGGTATAGCACTCCAAAAGGTGGCCATCTGCTTCTATAAAAGTAAGGGCTGTTTCTTTACTCATTTATTATCTAATTCATTCCAGAACAGCAGGCTTCTTATGGTGGTCTGACAAGACCCGTCTGCAGTCGTGATGCTTTGACTTAAGACTTTTGACTTTTGACTTCACTTTTTTCCCCCCAGTTTTTACTCATTCTCCACTCTAAACACAGACTTGGAAGAGCATTTACTCAAAGTTCAGCAATTCCGCATCCAATCTGATATTGATTGTCCAATCTGGAATTTATTCTTTACTGTAATTGTGTTATACTGATTCCAAACAGCACATTTACATTGACTGTTTGCCTCATCACCCAGTGAGTAGGGTTCAATAGATGGAGTTTGGCTAGCTTAAATGTGGAAAACAACCTACACAAAGCTTACTTTGTTCTACGGAGACTGGACCGGTGGAACAAACTCAATACAATCCATTATACTGCAAGTAATCCTACTGGGGTGATGAGTTGGCTGCAGATTATTTATGTCTAGCATGATTTCTTAAAAGTCAAGACAACAACATTTAAAAGAAACTGAAAATTGTAGATCAACAATTCTTCTTCTAATAAAAAAACTATCAACAATAAGGTGAAACAAGTATGGCATTTGATCTGCAGAGAACAGAAAAGCAGACAGTAATGTCACATTTACCTCTAGATACTGGACTGTAAAAGCAAAAACTAAAGCTCAAAAAAGCTCCATTATCATCAACACAGACAAGGATGACATACTGAAGTGTTTCATCACAGCTAAGTGCAAATAGTCTGTTTAGTCTGTGCAATACAGTCACTGTAGTTCTACACATACTACATGACACACTTCCAGACATGAGTTCATAATTCTGTTTTCTTTTGATTGTATTGCTGATTTTGTATATAATGCATTATGTACACATTATAATTTTTATATACACTAGTATTTACACATCTTTTTTATATTCACATACTTGTCTTTATATATCCATCTAATTTATCTTATTCTAGCACAATGCTAGTGTTCGTATCAGTGTCTGTTTAATGCCCCAAAATATTTATTTGTCTCCGTATTCAAATTTAAAACCAAAATGAATATGCCATAAGCCTGAGTCGTTCATTCATTCATTCATTCATTAGCACTGAAAAAACCCTATAGGTAGAAATACCAGTACTGCCATGTCATGGTTTGTGAATTCTGACTCTGAAAGTACAACCTCAGCCACATCACTATAGTTTATAACTGGTCTCACTTAGACATAATAACAAGACTGTTTTTTAAATACTGGTCACATAATTTTGTCTGTACTACCTGAGACAATATCAAAATATAAACAAATTAGTAGCATAGTTTAAAAGCACTGCGGAAGCACATACACTATATGCAGAAATGCAGCACAGCACATTCATCGTCTTTCTTTGCCCCACATGCTATGTAACTGCCCACTTTCACCCACAAAACTAATAGTGTGCCTCCTATTTATATGTGTGTCCTTTTAGAACCATATAATGTATTAATATTCATTTTAAACCATACTGCTTTATATTCTGTAGGTCCAAATAGCCCACAGCTCCAAAGAAACAGATGGAGTTGATAGATGCAAGTGAGTTAAGATGTTGCAATGGTTTGACAGTATGAAGGAATTCCATGGTGTGTCTGTAACCACTGACCTGTGACCTGCGTGGCAACATTAATCGGTGCTGTGTCATGATTCTCCAAGTCTGGCATCAGATAGGTAGGAGAGTTAGAGGTGACCTCCACTACATCTACGGCAAGAAACAACCAAAACCAACACACAAACAATCAGTATAAATGCACATGATTTACAATGTCCAAGCTATCACTATATGAATCTCAAGTGGACATTTTTGTAATTCTGCTATGGAAGCAAGACTGACATAAAAAATGTCCACCAACTAAAAGCAACAACATTAATAAATCTTTGAGAGGGCCAAAGAGCTGTGCAGGATGCACATATTTACACTGGCAGTTGAATCCAATTATTAGTTGACTTGGTTTTATAAGAACAATCTATAGAAAAATACATTTGGCCTCCAGCTCCCTCAAAGCTGACTAATCTCTGTTTTGCATGGCTCTATGACTGCAAAAAAAATGTGTGGACATTATGTTAAAGCAATATTTCCTGTTCATGTGTACTTAAATTATCCAGAATTCTTTCCACAATGAAGTAACTGTATGAAGGAAAATAATACCTGGGTATGAAGGAGGTGTCATAATTGGCTGTTGGGATAAAATATAGCAATTCTGTTAGTAATAATAATAATAATAATAATAACTAAGAGTCATTTTTAGTTTTTTTGATAGAATTTTTAATCTATTGTACAAATAATTTCTTACCACATTCAAAGTTTCTCCATCTAGAGGAGAGGAAGAAGAGATGAGGAAGGATGAATTCTAATCAAGTTAGTATATATTTCTCCATCAGAAACCCATTTTATAATATTTATTTCCCATAAAAAGAAGCTTTCAGCTTTCCACAGAAGATAGGAGCTGAAAATGTCTAAATACAGGAGTGGACAGACAAAATGGCGTCACTAATAAAGACACCATTTGTAAATGTTTATAGTGGCCTGACTATTGCCAGTGAATTATCTCATTAACTGTAAATTAGAAGGAGGTCTCAGAGAAATCCCACACATGTTTAACTTCCCTAAAGTAAGACTATTCCCAAAAGGCAAAGGAAATGATGTTGGATGTATGAGTCATATTCAAAACAGATTTACGTTCACTTATGATATGGTGATATTGAAGAGCTAATTCTGAAAGCAGCATTACTGTATTCATATGTATTCTCTCTCTCTCCCTCTCTCTCTCCTCTCAAGTAAGCCATACAGCAACTTCTACAATATGAATAATGTCTACATCACATAGGAATGTGATACTCTGCACTATATATATATTCTTTACACTCACCCTCAGGCTTGGGTGGCTGAGGCCTAGCAGGTGTCCGAGGTTGATATGGCACTACGGGCTCGTAATACGGGCTGTCAGGGTAAACAGGTGGTTGTGGATGGTGATGAGGCGTCTCTGGCAGGGTCCGTGGAGGTTCAGGGTATGTGGGGTTTTGAGGAACCAAAGAGTCGATTTCTGTGAGCTCCTCTTCCTCCAGTTCACGAAGTGTGATCTGGACGTCTGAGCGAGAGTAGGTGTAGCCGTGGCCTGCTGGACAGATCTCCTTAAAGTGGTCTGTGAAAATGAATCATGCATCTCAGTGAAGCATATCATCTCCCCTTGTGCCTAGCACCATAAATGCTGGCCAGCAGAGAAACAGAGCATCCTATTCTGTCTAATCATCTTTAACCAGACAGTAAAGTGACAGTAAATTAAATTTTTAAACAAATCTGTGAAAGGCTATGAAAACTCATTCCTTTTCTACAGAGCGAATATAGCCTTACTGACTGAGCCACAGAGGTTCTGCTATAGAAGCTAAGCTGGTTCATACAGAGCCACTAAACCACAGTCAGGTTTCTTTTGTTTCACATCTTGATCAGTTCGACTATGTTACTGTTAGAGTACTCAGATCTCCTGAAATACATTACTGGGCCTGCATCTGGACTACGGTCTGCAAGCTGATGACCCCTTCTCTAGATCAACAGTGATGTGACCTTGTTCTGTAACTTGATGCTGGTTTGACTTACAACACTCGGTCCATCTAAACAACTAGCATCAATTACAGTGAAGCGCAAAGAATATTTGCGTGACTGCGGCCGAAGCCAGACACATCATGTATTACGTTCCGCCACATTGTACACGTTATATGAACTGTGAAGAGAAATTTTAGAATTTGCCTCATACACAGGCAGACCCACAAGCACACAGCATGAATTAGGAGAATATGATTTCAGATAAAAGACAGCAGCTGGTACCAGACACACAGTGGTACACTGTAGATTTCGTGCAAGTTTTATCCTTTCATCGAATCCAAATTCCCTCCTCTGCAACAGTGCTTTTAAAGCAGAGAAACACTGCCTCTATGAAACAGATGGAACGTGTAGAAGGGAGGTCTAACAAAACGCACTGAGCGATATCACAGACTTTGCTTTATATTTATAATGTCCATAGTTCATTCTCCTGCACTCCCATGATAACAGATCTGTGATGCAGTCCATAAATCACTTCATTAGCACACACAAGAAGCACATAACTCTTTCTTTGACTTTGAAGATAAAATCAGGAGCAGGAAAAGGGGTGTTTGTTTAGGCTATTTAACATCAGACGTTGCACAATGGAGAGTAAATTCCCTTTCTGTACTAAACTCAGTGAGAATGGTATTGATACTATTTATGCTACAGCACTATGTACTATGCACAGTACTATGACCCATTATATTTTGCCTAAAAAAAACTGTCATGGAAAAAAGTTCTGGTAATGAAGTCATGAAAGTGACGTACCTGTGTCAGGTAATGGGCACCTCTCACAGGCCGAACCCCAGGCCTTTCCCACGCGGCTGCAACAGCAGATTTGCTTGGTGATTTTCTGAGCCAGTGGATGGCTACACGAACCTGCTGAAATGGAGCGGAAGCAGGAGGCTTGCTCCATAGACACCGCTTTATCCGCTGTAAACATCAGAAGCACATTAACATAGATGTGGCTTGTATTCTGTCTCTGTGCTAAGCATGTAGGTTAATAAATGTAAAAGTAACATGGGAGAAACATAGTACTCAACTGACATGTAATGCATGAGACCCTGTTTACATGGCTTTTATCTGGATAGTGTCCTCATAAGAAACCACGGTCACAAGCTTTATAAATTCTAATACCAACTCTTTTTCATTTCTATTTGTTTTACTTCTTACACCATTGTTAAACTTGCTATTTTTGAAAGTGTACTGACATTAGTATTCATGGTATCATTTACATCACCTAAACTGCATCTCAGTCTTCCTGACATGGTTTGAGTGATTAAATTTAAATCTGTTACAAATGCATTGTTCATGCTTTTACACTTCAGTGTCAAGGTATGTATAAAATGAGCAAGGGTGAACAGAGCAAATACTACAACGTTAAATGTCGATGGTGTAATGTCACCATACAGAATATCTTAATGAAAGGTCATTTTCTAAATGTTCTCTCCAATGTTTAAAGGACATTAAGTGTATGCTGACAAGAGAAAACATGATGTCTGCAGCAGTGCATAAAATAAAATAGCATAAAATAAAATAAAATAAAATAAAAATACATAGAGATAAATAAATAATCACATAATAGAAGCATTTATTTGTCACATAGACAATACTGCACTGTGAAATTTACTTTGCATATCTTAGCTTTGTTATAGGGTTGGGGTGCAGGGTCAGCCATGATGCAGCACCCTTGGAGCAGAGAGGGTTCAACAGTGGCAGCTTGGTAGTACTGGAGGTTGAACCCCCAACCTTCTGGTCAGTAACCCAGAGCCTTAAACCTTTGAGCCACCACTGCCCACAAATATAATAATAATAATAATAACAATAATAATAATAGACTTGTTGATTTTGGAAGGGGCGGCACGGTGGCGCAGTGGATAGCGCTGTCGCCTCACAGCAAGAAGTACCCGGGTTCGATCCCCGGGTGGGGCGACCTGG
>JAOTRJ010000002.1:17784806-17795974 GCA_028564905.1 Leptodoras praelongus | reverse complement strand
GGCCCTACACCATACTAATAAATTATTGTGGTCTAAAATGACAGGTGTTTCAGTTTCATTGTCCAACCCCTGTAACTATCTGTTTCAGATTTGGCATGTTACACTTTTTATAACGCACCATATTCAAATAAAAGTATTGTTAAGTGTCTTATATAATAATTCAGGAATGATCTTGAAGCAGATGTTCTTGGAAGTTCAATGGATCATCGTCATGGAATGTGCCCTTTTTTTAACCACAAACAAAACAAACACAAGTGCATTTTTTAAAAGTGAGCTGCTATTCATTACTCTTGCATTAGCTACTTTTTTTGTTTTTAATTATGTGGCAGTTTAGGTATCCATTATTGCTGTGGCCAAATAAAAGTGGAGCAATTCCCCATAATTAAGCAACCCTGTCAGAAGAACTGTGTGAACCAGATGCTGAGGACTGGTAATTTGTGCTCTAAGATGGGGAGGGGCTTGTTTGGTACCGTAATCCAGCAGGATGTTTGCATGCACACCACTCTGGCAACACTATGGTTTACAAGATCACATATGCAATTGTATGTAGAAAAAAACTATCATCATGCAGGCAGGACTGTTGTTTGTTCTGCTGAACTGCTCTCTTAAACCTGATGTACATATGGTACTGAGCTAGAGGGTAGAACACACAGGATGTTAGGCATAACAACAGATATGCTAGGGCTGGGGGGTCATATAGTTGTTTTTTTATTATTTGTTGTTGTTGTTGTTGTTGTTGTTGTTTTGAGGTTTTTCCACCGGTTTTGTTTCCAAATAGGACTTCACCCATCCACATGACACTTGATGTGGTTGTAGCCCCACATGTCTGATATAGAATATAAGGTTTGTGTCCCCAGGTGTGCATTGCTCATCATGGCAATTTATGAACTAGGATAAACTCAAAGCACTTTTTGGGAAACAGCTTGAAAACTGTTTTGCCAATAAATCTGAATGTTTTAAGGCAAGTTGGCCTCTAGGTGGTGCATTAACCTAGCTAAATTATCATTTATTTGTGCAGTACAGTCACCTTGTTACGGAGGGCCTGTATGGCTGGACCCAAGTGCAGGGTTTGGCTGAGCTGTTATCTCTCAATAGAAATAAAGAGAAATAAAAAGAGGGAATGGTGTTAAAATAAATGAATATTTATAAATGGGGGAAATAAATATATATAAACTTAACATCATGTAAAATGTTTTATTTATTTATTATATTTTATTTATTTAAAAACAGACATGGCCCAGAATCTAACCCAGGCTGTCTGGAAAAGTAAGCTGATTCGCTACCGCTGAGGGAAAACAGCGCTTAAAAGCAAGTTCAATCTTGTAGACTCAAACAAAGGAGGTTTTTGTCAATAAACATTAGGGAAGAAGGATGAACAAAACTGCATTACAAAACAGTTAAGGGGTGCCTCTTATGAGCAAACCCAAGCAGGTGTGGAGGGCACTAGCAGCATGCAGACAAACTTAAATTGACGCCACAGCGGTTAATAGGAAAGATGCTGCCTGCACAGCAGAGAGAGCGCAGTGCTCAAACTAAAAGGCAGAAGAAGAGCTTGGAAAATAGCCCCTAACAAATTACCTCGGGCTGTAAGCCCTACCCCGTGATCTCACCTCTACGAAAGTGAAATCAGTAAATAAACACAGAAGCATTTGAAAGAATAAAGCTGCCAGTGCAGCAAAGAGTGTAGTGCTCGGATTAGGAGGCAGAGGAAGAGATACTAAAATGTTCCTACTAGATTACCTCTGGCTTTAAGCCCTACCCTGTGATCTCTCCTCTACAAAAAAAGAGACCAATACCTCACAGCGTTAGACGTAGTCAGGCATTGACGTATCGGTTTATACGTAGGCCAAGTTTTATTACAATTCATCTATGGGGGGCTGCAACTCACACATATCTATAAAAACTGCTTAAGCAAAAAAAATTTTAATCTGTTTATTTAAAGTTTATTTAACTTTATTCTTGCTCTTTCTCTCATTTTATGTGGTGGTCATATGATGCACCCCTATGTGGTATGTCTAGTCTAACATTCATCTGCATTCAGATGTGGCATTTTATTATTTTTTTGCCAAGAACAGTGAGGCAACAAATCAGTGTGACCATTAGTTATTATTGGCACCTCAATTTTTTTATATACAGTGCAGTGACAAAGTATTTGCCCCTTCCAAATTTCTTCTATTTTTACTAACTTGTCACATTTAATTGTTTCATATCATCAAACTAATTTTATTTTTAGACAAAGACAACAGGAGTAAACACAAATTGCACCTTTTAAATGATCATTCCATTTACTGAAGATAAAGATTTATTCAAAACCTATAGCACTCATGTGAAAAAGTAATTGCCCCCTTAGCTACCAAATCAACCAGTTAATTAAATTCAATTGACTGTTGGGTTTAATTTCACTAGCCACACTCAGGCATGATTAGTTCCAGATCTGTTGAATCTAAACATCACTTAAATAGAACCTGTCTGGCAAGGATAGAAGGTCTCAAAAAGCAGCCACGTTCTAAAGAGATTCGAAATACTGATGTGAAACAAAATTACTGAAATCTACCAGTCTGGAAAGTGTTACAAAGCCATTGCTGAGGCTGCTGCTGGTGGCGGTAGTATGATGTTCTAGGGCTGCTTTGCTTCTGTAGGACCTGGACATCTTGTCATAACTGATGAAACCATGAATTCTGCTCTCCATCAGACAATCCTGAAGGAGAATGTCCACCTGTCAGTTAGTGAGCTAAAGCACAGTTGGGATATACGGCAGGACAATGATCTGAAGAACACAAGAAAGTCCACCTCTGAATGGCTCAAATGAAAAAAAAAAGTTTTTTGAGTGGTCGAGTCAAAGTTCTGACTCGAATCGCATTGAGATGCTGTGGAAAGACCTTAAATGGGCAGTTCGTGCTCACAAACTCTACAGGGTAGCTGAAATAAAACAATTCTGCACAGAAGAGTGGGCCAAAATTCCTCCATGGCAACATAAAAAGACTCATCACAAGTTATCACAAACATTTGATTTTGCACAACCAGATGTTAGATATTGGGGGGCAATTACTTTTTCACATAGGTGATATAGGGTTTGAATCAAATGTTATCTTCTTTGTGTATTTCTAATCATTCACAAACCTATGATTATTCTCTGTAGGTAGAAGCTGAAAAGACTCCACAAGAGTACATTTATGCTTACAGTGCAGACCACAAAACAGTGCGAGTATCTCTCACACTCACAAATGCGCTCTGCTGATTAGTATTACAGGGCAGATCATGAAAAAAAAATGTGTTCGACTTACGTCTGAGGCAGCGGTTTGTTCCAGGTGCAACAGCCCACCCCGAACAGCACTGATGACCCCCACACACATGTGGCCTGCAGAAGCAAAAACACCATCTCTATTAGCACCATACAGCGTGCTCCACTTCAGATAGAATAAAGCACTCAGAGCTCATGCCATGGCTGTAACTCTAATTCAAGACCCATGCAAAGACTTTCATGTTCCAGAGATTTTCATTAAGGCACTATGGCTTCATCTTGCTCTAATGTGGCAAGGCAAGAGCCCTTATAGAAATATGTCAAATAATTACACTTAAATTGTGTGTGATTCAGTAACATGTTCAAGCTGGTTGTGTAACTCTAGCCAATGCTGTGGGTCCACACTGCCAGCCTCTGTGTTATACACTGGGATCTGTGTGAAAATAAATACAGAGGTTGTCTGAAATTTTGGCAGAAGATAACAACCAGCGGGTATGAAAATTTCCCAGTGCTTTTAGAGAAACCGTGAAGCTTTACTGGAATGTTAGCTTTCCTCTCAAACACACAATATTCAATACTAACTACAGACCAAATGTCATGCTGTGCACAGAAAGACGTGAGTGCTACTATAATGAGAGACTCATTCTTATCTTAGTTTCACACAATTAACAGATGAAAGCAAAATGATTAAGATAATGCCTTGTGTAATGGCTTTATAATTGTGATGGTATTGATTTGATATTGTCTGGACTTGCAGTGGGAAATACACAGAAACTTTTCAAATTTTGAAACGAAGAAATAAAATGTTTAAGATTAATTTGATCTTAAAAGGGTTGAGGTTTTGCACAAAGGTGTGGAGTCCATGCCAGCTCAAGTGCACTAAAGCAAAAAGGGGGCATAGTAAATACTCTGAAGTTCATGTCAGTATTTTAATGATTCTATTTTTCACTCAAGCTGTTGGCAATAATTTAATTGTAATGAAAATTGTTGTATTAATTTAGAATGGAATGAAACGTAGAAGAATTTGTGGTCCCCTCTTCGCATCACGAGGCAGAGAATGCTTGTGTTTTGGTTTGGTTTTTGTCCTAGTCCTGTCTCCACCAATTTCCTGTTATTGGTTTGTTACCTGACTTTGTTCACCTGTTCTGTGTTACTTCTTGATTAGTTTGTCTGTGTATGTCCTGTTGTATCAATGCATCAGCGCCTACACGCTTCCGCTATGAAGTCAAAGGGCCCCATGCACAGTTATTACATCAGTGTCTGTCGTCAGACAAGCACCACATTTGCTTAGCATGGTCTAGCTAAGAAACCAAAAATGATTCAAGAATTAATACACACCTATGGGCTATTCCAACCGGTGGGATTGACAGGAAAAAGTTATTTTCAACATGTTTTAGTGTTGTCACCAAACCCAACCATGTCCTGCATTGATTACTTATTTTCCTGTTATGTCCTTGTTGAGGATGCATTAGCCTATTAATAGTGTAATAGATATGTGGGCAAATGCATCCGGGTCACAAAGCATCCTGGTGGTCATTTGCATGGTATACCGATACCAGAAAGGTATCACAATTATAATGGTATGATAACTCTTTTTATTCCTACCTGTACTTTAAGAATGATAGTGTTTTAATAAGAGCAGTATTTCCTATCGAGTTGTGTTGATGTGCGAAAGCAGGGCATCTCTTTTCCACCTATTTCTCCCCTTCAGTTTCCTCCATCTGATTATCTGTATTTATTTGTTTTGTAAAGCGTCCTTGGGTTCTGTGAAAGGTGCTATATAAATCCAACCTATTATTATTATTATTATTATTATTATTATTAGGATAAACTTATTGCTTCATTCCACAATGGGTAAAGTAAAACAGGATGAAATGTGAAGTTATGTATAAAAATGGAGATATCTGTTTGTGCAAATAAACTCTACAAAAATCAACCATAGTCAAGTGTTCCAATCACTTCCATGGCTACAGGTGTCTAAAACACCTAGGCATGGAGACTGCTTCTACAAACATTTTTTAAAGAATGGGTCGCTCTCAGGAGCTCAATGAATTCCTGCGTGGTACTGTGATAAGATGCCACCTGTGCAAAAAGTCCAGTCATGAAATTTCCTCACTACTAAATATTCCACAGTCAACGGTCAGTGGTATTATAACAAAGTGGAAGTGATTAGGAATGACAGCAATTCAGCCATGAAGTGGTAGGCCACATAAAATAACAGAGCAGGGTCAGCAGATGATGACTGGACTCTCGAGCAGTGGAGACGTGTTCTCTGGAGTGATGAATCACGGTTCTCCATCTGGCAGGAGAACGCTGCTTGTCTGACTGCATTGTGCCAAGTTTGGTGAAAGGGGATTATGGTGTGGGGTTGTTTTTCAGGAGTTGGGCTTGGCCCCTTAGTTCCAGTGAAAGGAACTCTTAATGCTTCAGCATACCAAGAGATATTTGACAATTTCATACTCCCAACTTTGTGGGAACAGTTTGGCGATGGCCGCTTCCTGTTCCAACATGACTGCACACCAGTGCACAAAGCAAGGTCCATAAAGACATGGATGAGTGAGTTTGGTGGGAAGAACTCGACTGGCCTGCACAGAGTCCTGAACTCAACCCGATAGAACACCTTTGGGATGAATTAGAGTGGAGACTGCGAGCCAGGCCTCCTACATCAGTGTCTGACCTCACAAATGCGCTTCTGGAAGAATGGTCAAACATTCCCAGTAACACACTCCTAAACCTTGTGGAAAGCCTTCCCAGAAGAGTTGAAGCTGTTATAGCTGCAACGGGCCGACATCATATTAAACCCTAGGGATTAAAAATGGGATGTCACTCAAGTTCATATGCATGTGAATACTTTTGGAAAAATAGTGTATGTATATATATATATATATATATATATATATATAATATTAAGTTCTGTCTTGTGTCATTTATTATTCCTTATATTATTATTATTATTTATTATTCCTTATATTAATTTTCCTGATGTTTTCAAAGTCATTTTTGTATTGTGACAACAATGCCCATGACCCATTTTAAAACTAAGTGTAAACAGGAACATTGTGTTTCGTCTTTTTCTTTTGCTTGTTTTCTGCATCTTTGTGTATTGTTAAGTCTTCTTGTTTACACATTTGTTCTGTTTTTTGCACGAATGCTTCTTGTCTGCCGTTTCTCACCAGTGCTATGGACCTCCAGTGCTATGGACCGGTGCTAAGTATGATTTTTTGGATTAACTTAAATAAAGATCATACCAATTCTGCACACTTGTATCCTGTCTCACTCTTGCTACAGTGATAATATGGGAATTTATTATGCACCTTTGACGTACAGGTAATGGTTTGTCTAGTTCTGGAGTTTAGAAAGTCTAAAATTGCAACATATTGCGCAATAACATACCAGCCAAGAGGAGTGACTCAGAGAACAGTGAAAAGCTTTACAGTAAAAGTGTCATCAATACATACTCATGCTAGTTACTGGACATGAATAATAAGATGATATGTTATTAGACAAGAAAAGGCAAAATGTAACAAAAATATACAGTATGTAAGCAATAATTTATGACACTGGTTTCATTATGTCCTTTTTATGTTCTCCATACGAGTTTAATGCTCAGGGGAAGAAATCCTTGAACAGAAGTTTAGTGTTATGTTGAGAAACAGACAAGCTATTCCCTGGATAAAATATCAATGGCAGGCTTAAAAAAAGTGTAAAGCCATCATGTCTAAGTTCAGATGAAACCTGAGACATGACAGTAAAGATATAGCTGTAAAGATCACATCAGCGTGTAAGGCGTTTTCATCACATTGAGTGATGAGCTGAATGAAGGAACCATTGGTTTACTGACACCAAACATAAAGCTCCAGTGAACATGATATCAGAAATAAGAAACCAAAGCTGGTTGGGAGTTAAACTGTGCTGCATAGTTACACCACTACACCATGATGTCACGCTTAAGTCATATGGATTCTTGTAAGCTGAGTGAGAAAAGCCACATCCATTGCCCACACCCATCACCATAACCCTAACCATTCACAGTTTTTTATATGAGTATATGAGTGTATGATTCATTATTAATTATATTTCTTGGCTCAAAGACAGATTAAGAGTCAGATTCTCTGTACCACATCATTTTATCTTCACACCACAGCCATGCAGAATGCTCCATTCTGATTGGTCAGGAGGTGTTGATTCATTTTCTATAACAGCAGCTCTGGCAATAGTTCTGGCTGCATTTAAAGAGACTTATAACACACTGAAGTACCAGAAAAACTGGTATACCAGTTAATACTTGGTAGGCCCCCCCACAGGATGTTGGAGGGAACACTCCCTGTTTGTTGAGGCACTGAATTCCAATGTTACTTGAGAGTGTTGTACACCTATTGCGTAAAACGATTCTTGCCAGCCGACACTGATCACGTTCACCACGTTCACTGTGTTTTTAAGGCCACACTGCTGACATATATTTGAGGTTTTACCATAATTCTTGTAGATACGGTACACCCTTTAAATGCTCATACATGAAAATACTCCAACTATTAAACTGCATTAAAAATCACAAATTTTCATGGTGGAAACAGCCCTAGAAGCTTCCACAGATGTCTGTTGCTTTATATATGCACTCTTAGACCCAACCAATGACATGCTTAGGTGGTGGTGCTTTGTACCAGTTTTTCTGGTCCTTCAGTGGGACCTTCAGTAGGGATGAATGTCTTTAGGCCTATGTCTTTAGACATTAATTTGTCACCAATAATTTGTGATCAATAATTTTATTTTTAGATTTATTCCTCCTCTCTGAAGCTCAGCTCACACATCTCTACTGCTGTCAGTTACCATTTTTCCTCAAGTCTCTCAACCAAGTCTTAGCTGCGGCTGGAGGCGTGCCCCATATTGAACTGCTTAGCTTCATATTCATTTGCATCACTTCATACTGCATTGAACTGCATTGTGTTGAATCAAGTCGTGTCAAATCACACTGAATTGCAATGGGGTGACTTGCGACACTGGAAAAAAACTTTAAGGAATTGGACAATTAGCAATGCATTGAGATGTGTATCACATCAGCTTCAGTGATGGAGATGCATGCCCTTAGTTTCAACAGGAACAATGTACAAAGGCCAGACACACCACCTAAACAGATTTCTAACATTTGTATTATCGTTGATATGATGAAGTTTATTTCGTGTGTATGATGAAGTGTCATCGGGGTCAGCAGTAACAGACAGAGGTAAAGCTGTAACCTTACATTATCCAGCACACTAAAGCCTTTGGGAAGAAGAAGGGCCTTTTTGTGGTTTCTTGTTATCATGACAAGCTGCAACAGAAAAAGAGATGAGGGAATGGCTGTTTATAGCTATTATAATGAAAGTGATAACTTTAGAGAAAGTTTGAAACCTTGGTATAAACGGTATAAGGGTAATAAAACACTTCAGAACATGATGTTATTGGAAAATAATCAGCTTCAGGGTGGTAATAGGAACTCTGTATCACTTTGGGCTGAATCTGTCATTTTTTGCTTTTCAATAACAGAACATCTATTTGGGTTTTATTCCTTACTTATGACACTGTAATATCAGTACAACTCATAAAAACATACATCAGAGGCCTGAAAATTATACTAATAAGCCCTATTTTTCAATAAATGGGCTCATAGACATTAGCCATATAAAATATACGAAACCCGTAAGCATTCGTGCCGAGTCCTGATGCGGCACGCCGAGAATGTGACTCTGGTAACAAAAGCTGTATTTATAAAGAACACCATAATTCTTATGTACACATATTTCTGTCACATCTCCCTGCACAGTTCTTTATTTGTGCAAACAAAGCACAAGAAGCCAAAATCTAAAAGAGGAAAAAAAAAGTCAGATAGGACTTTTCTGCAATCTAATGGCAGGTCTGTTTAGTGTTAAGAAAATGTAAAAAAGTCTTTTCAACAATGAGAGATGGCCATCAGAGAAAACAGGTGTTTCTGATCACAAGCTGCATCTGCAAAAAGGTGCCAGGGCTCTAAGGGAGAGAACCACATGTAGGATGGCTGTAGCATATGCATATCTACTGTAACACACACACACATACACACACACATATGCATGCACACACACACCAATATGCATATGTGCAGACGCTAGGACTACGCTACAGAAAGGCTTCAATGTGAGTCAGATTTCTCTGTAAATAATAGGCAGATGTGAAAGAAATACCAGGAGGTTAACATCAAATAATGCCACCAGTAGCTGACATGATGTTTGTATCAAAGTAAAATGTTTTTTTTTGTACTCATTACCAGATTTAATAATAATTACAGACAGAAGTTCAAACCGTGAACAGACTAGCGTGAGTATGCATGCTCTCGTTTTTGGCCAAGAACACCTTGAGTATAGAAAATGGAAAATAGGCTTCACAATAATAATAATAATAATAATAATAACAATAATAACAATAATAATAGTAATACACTCGTTTGTTAGCATTAACCATGAAACAAGATGTCTTTTACAGAGCACATCCCAACAGGAGGAGGACCTGAGGTGAACAGCAAGAGCAGAACCCGCTCACAGATTCCTCAGGTCCACCAAGTTCTCCCTTTTTATGTCTCCCCAAAATGAGTCATGATCCAGTGTAGACATTCCTTCACCACTACACACCACTCACATCTTCAGAAGTCCATCAGACGGCTGCTTTATCTTATTGCTCATACATCACCCAGTGTCCACTTAGCATTCAGACTCATGTGCAGATGGCAAACAGCCTAAAGTGAGTCACAAGAGATTCGATTTAGATACGCATTTTCTAGTACCGGTGTGTTACTGAAAAGACAGGAAATCCATTAAGGGAAGATAAGTTCTTGGATTGGGGAATTTCATAATAGTCTCCATACAGAACCGTTCTGAACGACTCCTGTGGAGGGAATCGCATTCTTGTCGTTCCTCGTCTGTGCGCGGCATAATCCCCAGTGTTGAATTAACGCTTACGGTGTTTATATAAGTCAAGTTGGACACTGTGAGCACTGTAATAAGTTGACAATAAGGATTTGCTGTTGAAACATTTGCTGTAAGGGAGATTTAGACATTTATCAGCACTGATAGGTTTAAGTATTTATGCAGCTCTAGTTGATCTTGTGATGGGAATACCTTTCATGCCATTCATTCTTAGGTTTTCTAGCCATTTTCTCGATGAAAGTATTTATGCATCTAAACAACCAAAGCTCTCATGACTCAGGTAACACCCAGAATTAACAACTGAATTAACACTTTTAACAAGTGTTGAAATGAACACTAAACTAATTGCTGAACTGTCTCGAATTCGCTCTTCCACCAATGCACCTACAGCATTCGAGTGCATGTCAAAATCGTTAAATGAACTCTCAGAGTAATTATAAAACTCTCACTCTTACAAAAATATGATTCTTTGGATGGTCAATACTTCTAGCTTTCTTTCTCTGCATGGAAACTTTTCTGAAAGGGAAATACTCCCTGGTGTAGGGTTCTCCAATTCCTCTAGAGATCACTGGAAGAGAATTAAACGATGTTCAGGGATTCTTTGCGTCATCTCGGTTTGTGGAATCCTCGAACATCCGTCCAGCAACCTCGAAACATGAACTTGTTCTAAAAGAACCGTCATTTCAATAAGCTCCACAAAAGCTTCCTGCACCCTTGAATGAACGTCTGGTCAAGAATGAATCGGATGGGAATTGTTTTCTAGCTTTCGAAAGGGGATTTACCTTGATTTAACCTTTTCTGAACTCTGCAGTTACAGGGTTCTACATAGAACATAGGGTCATTTATGAACCCATCGTACTGAAGCAGTGGAACGCTTGAAAGTGCCTCCAGGATCCGTGATACATAACCTAAGTGTCATTTCAATAAGATCATCCAAAGGGTCCATTTGAAATAAATGGTTCTACGTGGGTTCATGAATGCATGGGTGATGG
>JAOTRJ010000002.1:17543509-17559260 GCA_028564905.1 Leptodoras praelongus | reverse complement strand
CAGGCCTACTTACTCCGAATCTGTGGAAACACACTCAGGATTCTCTGGACCAGAATCTATAGCCAGGCTGGAGTGAGCTGCTTTAGACAATAATAACTGAGCTGACATATTCCACTTTCCCTGGAGAGCCAGTCCTAGGCCTTTCCATATCACTGAGCTTTTGCTCAGTACAGTGTCTGGTGTGTGCTCAGAACAACACGAGAGAAACAGCCACAGTACTTTGGGAGTATATCTTTTCTTTGTTCCTTTTTCTCATTTTTTGACATCAAAACAAAAAAAAATGTGACACATGAATTCTTAAATGAACAATTAGAGATATTATTGTACAGTGTGACCAAAGTGATATAATACACACAATAAATATATTTTAGGAGAAAATAAAATCCCTTTTCATTTTTGACATTTTTGAACACAGTGGACCAATTCTGACTGGAGCATGCTTAAAGGGCTTAGAGGACAGGGAACATTTTTTGTAGGTTTGTTTGTTTTTTTCATTAGAATACTTCATATACAAATAACTGTCTAAAGTGAAGGTATAACTGAGGGTTACAGTGAATTTACAGTGTATATGAAGCTCACACTGGGTTCTCAAAATGCATATGCTGATAACATGATTATTCAAATAGACGTGAGTGGTGAGGTGGTTAACTGGATGGTACATGTAATTCAAGTAAGTAGGGTACATACAGAGAGACCACAAATAGGAATTGCTGTCTTGCCAAAACTGGAAGCTTTAAATACAGAGAAAAGTCAAACTGCATGCTAGAATCACAAATGCACAATTTATGAACTGCAGCATGGAAAAAAAAAACTACAGCACTGAATACTTTAGGAATAGCAACAGCATGAGTGTAGTCAGAATTGGTCCTTGTTTTCAACCACATTGTTTGCACAATAAAATGAAAAATGCCCTATATTTCATTGTCCTTATTTGCTTGGCTGAGCCTCTTCCATACACAGGACAGCGGCCACTTCAAGTTTAAACAGTTTCTCCATTAAGTAGCCAATGTATGTACAGCAGAATTCTCCTTGGCCAATGATATATTGAGTTAGCTGGCCATCATCACCCTTCACTATGTCAATTCCTTTGATCACAGTATCAAATTGTGACAGAGCCACAATTTACAACATCACATAAAATGACATCAGTAGTATAAGCCATCACTTTCCTTCTAGACTCTCTCAAATGGAGGAAAAAGGGTGTGACAGAAATCTACAGTACTGAACTACATTTCCAATCATGCACCACAAAGGTCAAACAAAATAACATGGCAGGTTTCTTTCAAGCACAATTCACACAGTTGCTCCGATGTTGCTCTCAGACAGGAGCAGAGTGATGCCGGGGGTTTCTAGTCGTCGTACATGGGCACTCGCATAGTTGGAAACCTTCGGAGGGGGAGGTTTAAGAGGGTAATTAGCTGTTTATGCTCCAAAGCCCTTTTTAGTAATCAATGCATCAGTGCTGTTGTGTCAACATGGGGTCAGGCACCCTCAATGTGTGCACACACTATTCTTCAGGCTTCTGCCACCTTTGCAGGCCTAAAAATATCGCTGGTGTGAAAAACCTGCACCTGCTGTTCACCTTCATTTGGATACATGGCTATAAAAGTGCCGTGACTATAAAAAGTCCTGGTCACTTCTAAAACGGGCTGAGCAGATGCTGGACACCTTTCTTCCTCTGTGTGGGACGGCTTTACCCGTGGCTTAACGCACCCAGAATAGCTCCTTTGACGTATGGGGCTCTGATTGTTTGAACATGGAATCTCCTGGACTCATGCCACCTGGCATAAATTGTTTAATACCTCCTCTGCTGAACCTAAGTCCCCTCTCCACAGCCCACCCCCCTACCAATCCTTCACTCATCTTTCACTCTGCCTGGTCAGGTCTGTTTGTCAACCTGCCAGCTAACAGTTAGCACCAGCTTACACCGCTGACCAAATCTGGGCTGGAGGAAACATCAACAATGCTAATGACCATCAGCAAATGGGCATAGTGCAACAGGCAAGTGGTGCGATTTATTGCTGAAATGCACTCACTTGTACACATAATGTATGAAATGTAATATGAAATGTGTTCTAATGGCAGCAGCATTGTGAAGCAGTTTGATTAGATCTGTACCATCAGCTCCCTTTATTGCTGAATTACTACACAGTAAGACTACTGACTACCTGGCTCAACTAGTTTGTTTAAACATGTTTACCAGTTATGTCACTTTCTGTACATGGTATGATAAAATCCTTGCTGCAGGTTCACTGTTCTGAAGAGGTATATTCAAGAACATTTAAAGTGAAAAAAGCTCACATTTTTTGATTTATGCGTCTTCTCATCCCTTTGAGCAGAGCAAGATAACATGGCTGCCATTTTCCCCGACGTTTTCCAGTCATTATTTAATCGCCCTGTGATGAATATTTACAAGTCCTGGACGAGTCCTTGGGGCTGAACGATCACATGTGTTTGACATGATGCTTCACATGTTACCTACTGGTTCTGATTTATTCATGACGTGTATAGAGTTAGATTTTCAAAAACTGAAAAATAAAAAAAATGCCTGACCACCTCACTGAGAACAATCTGACTTAGAGAGATTTCTCTCTTCGTACATAACCACAGACCATAAATAACAAAAATCATTACTGTACAAGTACATAGGATTTGTTATATATTTTTAAACTCTTCATCATTTATATTTATACTGAGTTTTTTTTCATTTTGCTTATTTTTTAAGGTTGTTCTTTAAAAACAGCTCATGTCCATGAGAGAGATAGAGGGAGACAGAGATTTGAAAACACAGAGAGGGAGAGAGGTGAGTCTGTAACTTGCTTGCCAGTCAACAGTATGTCTCTCCTCTTGCCTCTCCTCAGTTAGCGTCTCTTAACGTCTTAGCTGTGCTAGCTCGGCCTGTTCACACCTTGGCCTCCAGCATTTCCAGGAAAAGTTTGTGCATGGGCACTTTGCCCTGCACTTTGATGCTGTAGAAGTGTTGTACAGCCTTAGTGGCGGTCTGCCGCAGCAGGGGCAGGGTCATGAGCAGCTTGCCTGCCCGCCGCGGGTCCTCTGTGTGCTGGCTGTTCTCATAGTCCTGCAGCGCTTCATGGAGAGCGTCCTGCAGCTTCTGAACTGCCTCCACGTCTTCTATGTGCATGGAGTCTAACGGCAGAAAACACACAGCACATGTTCATTAACACTACGTTCCCTACAAACAGTAAGGAACCTCAACATCACAAACAAGAAATGTAATGGATAACAGAAAATAGAAAACTTTATTCATCATAAAATGCAAAAAAAAAATCTCAAAATTCTACTCATTAAACATATATCTACATATTTTTATGTCACATGACTTCAGTCACATTATTTTCTACACCAAGCTTAAGTCCAATAATAATAATTACATCAATAATAATAATAACACATTGCCTCTGCTGTTCTGAATAATCAGACACTCTGCTCATAAAGAAAATCATAATTTACACTATGATTACTTTTCATTTATATTTCCTGCAGTGTTCTATACAAACATATATTATATTAAGAAAAATGCTGTGCTACAGGAAATGTTTCAATTAACATACAGAATAAAGAGTCTATATGACAATGTATAATAGACTTGACCTATGTTTCACAAGGATCATTATTAAATATAAAATCAACCGATTAAGATTTTTTTGATGAATCATTTTATATAACTGAATACGTGCAGGCAGGATCACAGAGCTACAGCCCTCTGTGTATCACCTACAACACACCCACACACTCTTGTAGACAGAGACACAGAGGGACACTGAGACAACAGTTGTTAAGGGGTGTCTGACACCTAGATGAGGCATGTGACTGGCTGCCTGGCTGATCTCACCTTGGTGAATATTTCTCCATGTGGGACAATAAAAAGGAAAACAGACTTCAAAATCCTAAAATTCATTGAGTGGAACAGCTGCATTCCCAAGACCGTGAGATATTTCTTACTCTGACCATGTGAGACATTTAGTAGTGAACGACAGACTGTTTTTGAAACAAGAGAATGAGGTGATGACAGTCAGTGGGAGACAAAAACTGTGTGAAAGTCTATGCATTACGCAAATAAAAAATAATTGTTCTGAGAAAAATGATTTTGTACTCTAGCTACTTGTGTATATGCTAGTGACATGCAATAGCATTAAATGGTTTCACATGTGAGAACTAGACGCAACATCTCATATAATGCTGAGCTTTATTTAGCTCAATTTGCCTTGATATAAACATGTCTCAGGGTCTTAGGGTTTATTCTCACATGCATTTCCACATGTGCATTGTTTATATGTGTGTGTGTGTGTATGTGTGTTGGAGCAGGACAGGCAGAAATAAAGGATGAAACATCCGTATATTTGTGCCCAAGAGATAGAGTGTGTATGGGGAGCATTAAAAAAACAACTTTGAAGAAACAATTTCCTTGCAATCCATCAGAGAGGCCGCGTCGATCCGATTGATAAACTGCTAATTACAAAATCAATCGCTATGAATTTTCACAGCTGTCAGACAGAGGCACTCCCATGAGAGACTTTGCACAGAGCCCTTGTTCAAGCTCTCGGCACGCTCTGCTCTTCCCCCCACCCTAATCCTCTTGGCCCCACCTCTCCGCAAAAGGTCTGTCATCCGAAAGTAAAGCAAAGCCCACCCTCAGCATTTTTCATTTTTCTGGCAAACAAAAAGAGAGGCAGAGAGAGGGGGTGGGTGGTGGGTAGAGGGTTAGAGAGTGCTTGCTCACGGGCTCTGTCCAGACATTGATCAGAGAGGGACAGACCGTGCCTTCTGAAAAGCATGCTGTCGATACGGGCGCTTCGTCTTCTCCCCCGGAACAAACGAGGCCCATCACTCCCTGATACTCATTCCATTCGACTTAACACATTTTATTGACAGCCCCTGTGCTCCTAATGAAATGCTAAATTTATCTCCTGTGGCTGCAGGGCCCTGTGGCTACTGTGAGGGAGATAGAGAGTGAACGAATGGAGGAATGCCACAACACGGAAGGCGTTCAATTAAAAGCTCGGCGCTCCCTCCCTCCTTCCCCCGCTTTCTCTTTCTATGTGTCCTTCATGTTTATCTCAGCTGTATCAATTTAGAGAGCCACATCAAGATGGAGCAGATTAGAGAACATTCTGGACAGAGTCTATTGTTGGGTTATTTTTTTTAATTTGGTGGCTCTCTCAAAGCAGGTGTAGAGTTTAAACAATGATTCAACCAATATTTTCTCACAGGGAAACATGAAAATTAACAAAATTCATGTGTTCATAGAGGTATTACTGTTATAGTCATTATATATTGACTGAATCATTCTGAAACTGTAACATATACCCATATATTCTGGATTTCTCTCTAATATTAAAGATTTCTTATATAATACAATAGTATGCTATGTAATTAGCATGGCTTTGGCTATACCTGAGTTGGCTAGAGCAATGGCCTTGAGTGTGACAAACTCCTCCTTCTCCACCTTCAGCTTCTTGTACTTGCGGACAAGCTGCAGGATGGAGACAAAGAGGTCCAGCAGGCCCGTAAGCCGGGAGTGCTCTTCGTCCATCACGTAGTCCTCGGCGTAAACCAGCTCGTCCTCGTAGGGCAGCGAGCGGAAGACGATGCTCAGGATCAGAATCTCCATCCAAGCACTCTGCAGTAGACTCATCTGATCTCCCAGAGACAAGCTGGAAAAACCTGAGGCCCAGAAGAGAGATAGTGTTCATTCTGTCATGCTGGCTCCAGAATTGCCAACATTACTAACAAGATAGCTTAGTCAGCACAGAGAAAAAGAAACACAACTGTATCACAAAAACCCCAAGCATATATCGGTGGATGAGGCGGCCCCATGCTAACAACATAAATAATAAAATGCATTATGTGAACTGATATTTAATGCTTCAAATGCTTCTTTTCACATCCTCTCATTTCCCCTTCTCTAAACAAATTTTCATTGAGTTTGGTTTGACTGTTGCATTTGTTAACAAACATAAAAGCACAGTATTCACATCTCCCTTATCACTGTAATATAGAGTCTCTCCTACTCTGTCATATAAGAATAAGACATATATATATAGACACACATACAATATTTATATATATATATATATATATATATATATATGAATACATAATGTCAATGCTGACATTCTAATGAAATCTTTTTCCAAAAAAGCATGTCTAGTCCATTATTGTTTGAAATGGATTATTAATAAAAATAGACAAACAACTAATGTGTAAAACAACATTCAACTTTTTAACTGATGTGTATGCTAGCAAGGTGATCCGCCTGTAACTTTGACACTTCTAAGATATATTCATTGATATCATCAAATATTAAGCACTTCCAGAAAATGTAGAAGGGCCATAGGGTCAACAGTGACAAGAAAGTGTTACAAAAAAAAGCGTTTTGTCTGAGTGAGGCAAATAACTAAGCCCTGGCAAGCTAACTGATTTCAAAGTGGCTAAAGACACAGTGTGTCATGGGGATGCACTGATAACCATCTCATCCCTTTTTCCTCTGCCCTCACCTGTCGATAAACTCTTCACAGCCCTCTGCCAGCATCAAAACCCCCTCCCTTCTTTTTTCCCCCTCACTCAGTGCCTGCCAGGCATCTCCATCTTGACAGTATATTAGCGCTGGTTGCAGCATCTGATGATTAAAATGATTGCTTTTACAAGTTTTACCATTGCAGTCCTGTCTGCCCCCATGTGATTAGCAAGGTGATAGATTACAGTATTGACTGGGTCACCCAGCATACCTGCCTCCAATGTTTTCCCTCTTTCATATAAATGATTTGATTGAGGAAGAGTTGAAGAGGGTGATGTTTATCTGCTCGCCGTGTGACACTTTGGAGTGGTGGCAGGGTGACTGAGAGACAGAATGGAGGAGAGAAGAAGAGGCAAAAGGGAAAACGGGGTACCTGAGTGTTTAATTTCCCTTATCAGAGGGGCGAACACTGGCTGCGCGTGCTGGAGGATACATTAATTAACAGATTGCGATCAGCGCTGCAGGGACCCTCACAATGTGAAAGGGAATCAATAGGGCCAGAGTGGAGGTGGCAAAGAGAAAAGAGAAAAGACAGAGAGGAAGCCTGACAACAAACTTACGCATTAATCCGCCCAACTAACTGAAGACTAACGATTAAACACTTAATACATCTGACCAGTTGCTAAGCATCACTTATTGTCTACTCTGGTGTAATAATAAACATCTTTTTACTGCAGTGTATATGCACATGGGAATATAAATGAATGCGAATACATTTAAACTGAACAGAAACACACATAATAATAGGTAACACACTACTGGCAGAAAGGTTCACAGATCTGTGCATCTAAATTGGTTCTATCACAGACATATAAAAACAAAAATAACGTAATGTAACACTGATCGAGTTCATATAAAAAAACAGCAAAACAAGCAACCAAACAAAAAAATGGGTTTAACTCCAATCCAGATATTTGGAGCACTTGATAGAGAAGAAATATTCAGATCCTTTGCCTGGATCCTTTAGTAAAATTACCAATACAGCAATGTAAAAATATTCCAAGTAAAATTCTTGCATGGAAAAGCCTGATTAAGTACAAGTTCATAAGTATTAGTCACAAAACACAGTTAAAATATTAAAGTAAAAGTACTGGTTTGGTGCATCTGACTGGTATATTATTATATATGAATATCATTAGATTATTAATACGGAAGCATCAGTGTGTAAGCAGCATGTCACTGTTGTAGCTGCTGGAGGTGGAACTAGTTTGAACTACTTTATAGAGCACAGTTTTATAAACAGGGACACCAGATAAACTGGAGGGGTTTAGAGATGATTAATGGGAGAGGAAAGTTCTGTTACACAAATCAGTTGGACTTTTTCTCTAATTTTATAATGATAATGGATCATGAAACCATGTGAGAATTTAGAGAGAAAAATCACTATTTGGTGGAACAGACATCTGAAATGTGACCTGACTACACACTGCTTTCTGCAAGACATCAAAACAGTTCAAAACTACTGGTTTAACAGAGTTAATCTTTTTTGTTTTAAAAGTAATGAGTAACAAAAGCTATGAAATAAATGTAGTGGTGTAGAAACGGCAATGTATAAAGTAATACAAAATGCAAAGTACGTCAAAAGTGTACTTAACTACAGTACTTGAGTAAATTTATTTATCTACATTTCACCACTGTGTGTTACACCACTCATGCATGTGCACCAGGTTTATCAGCGCATGAACTTCACATTACAATCACAATGACGGCTTATCAACGAGCCATGCTTCTCTCCTTGGACCTGACAGGATAAGCAAGGGTGTGCAATGTTCGACATGCACAAAAACACAAAACATCCCCCGAACACCACACATCCTCCAGCTCTACACACCCATCAGACTCGGCTGCCAGCAATTACACACACTGAAAGGCCTGGCGTTTAATCGTCTGTTACGGTTTGTTGTGAGATGGTGAAATGCGTAACGATGCGTGCTGCCCACTCAGTCTCTCTCTGTCTCTCTCTATATATATCTCCCCATCTCTCTCTCCTGCTCTCTTTCCTTTCCACTGTACTGAATTATCACTCCAAATGGGATCTTGTGTTTTTCCTCTCGCCTTTTTCCACTCAATTTAATCAAGTAATGAAGTGACTTTCTGACTCTCCAGGTCAAACTGTGCTCAGGCCTTGGCACTTCTGCAGTCTTGCTGAAGTGCGCAAGTAGCTAGTGATTCCTGTACTAATGAAATGTCAATATTTACATCTTAATTTCCAACCAACTGCCCCTGGGTGCTTTGACAAAACATGACACAAAATTGATCAATCTGGGGGGGCTGGCTTCTGCGCCTATATCTTTGGTACTTTAGCAAATAGAGTGCTTAGCGTCAATGGGCATTAGGCTTATAGACTAGATGCCAATCTGATGCTCATTGCCGCAGCATTGTCCTCAGGAAAAGGAAGAAAAGTAAAAATGTAAAGAAAAATACGTTTTGTAGCTGAGGTTAATAACATAATTACATAATGTCACATTGAGCCCTCTCTGATAGGTAAACGGTGCTATCATGTGGTAAAACATAAAACCTTCAAGAATTAGTTTCTAATGTTCCACATTTAGAAACTAATTCTTGAAGGTTTTATGTTTTACCACATGACAGTACTGTTTACCTATCAGAGAGGGCTCAATGGAAATAAAACAAAACACAACAAACAAAAAAACAATACAACAATAACACAACTGAAAGCCTGCTTGTGAAAATGATGGTTAATCCCTAAGGTTTTCTCTGTACAAAACACAACTAATGCCATTTGCACTGTTTCTTGTATTTGATATGTATTACACCTTTGATTATAAATTAATTTTCTGTTTTAATTATACATTTATGTGGAAATCAAAGTTCAAGTTGCTTGAAAATATTTTTGATCGTTTCATATTTTTAACTTTTAATATAAAATATCCTGCTTTCAGTTCACACAAACGGTAGATTCACACAAAAATGTAGATTTGCTAATTCCAGGCATAGAAAACTAAGAGTCAACCCTAAAGCTTTGGAGTTGATTTCACACAATGAAAATTATTCAGCTCACACAAATACAGCAAGCCTTTATTTTGAATCTGACTGGTCAGAATTAAACAAATCATGGAGACAACTGGAGACAACTTGGAACAGTGGTGAACCTTCCAGGAGTGGCCAGCCTACCAAATTTTCACCAAGAGTGCATCGACAACTCATCCAGGAGGTCACAAAAGACCTTCAGACCTCCCTTACTCGATTCCATTCAATGTACATGATTCCACAATAAGAAAGATGCTGCGAAAATGGTATCCATGGGAGAGTTGCAAAGCTCAAAACACTGCTGACCACATTTGCCAAAAATCATCTAGATGACTTCTGGATAATATTCTGATTCAAAGGTCATGAAATGGGCCATGTTAATCTGGTGTAAATTATCACTGAATTCCACCATAAGAACACCAAACTTAGTTAAACATGGTGGTGGTAGTATGAAGGAAGGAGAATGTCCACCAGCTGGGTTATACAGCAGGACAAGGATCTGAAGGACATAATTAAGTCCACCTTTGAATGTCTCAAGACAAACAAAATTAAGGTTTTGGAGTGCCTGAAACAAAGTCCTGACATGAATCCCATTGAGGTGCATTGTGATTGAAGTTCATGTTTGAAAACCCTCCAATGAAGCAGAATTAAAACAGAGTTTAAAAAAATAATTGAAAAAGAGTGGGCCAGAATTCCTCCACAGTAATGTATCTGCCATAAATGCCATAAATGGAATGATCATTTAAAACCTGCATTTTGTGTTTACTTGTGTTGTCTTTGTCTTATATTGAAATTAGTTTGACGATCTGAAGATTAAATGTGACAAATTTAAAA
Organism: Leptodoras praelongus; assembly: GCA_028564905.1. Lineage (NCBI taxonomy): Eukaryota > Metazoa > Chordata > Actinopteri > Siluriformes > Doradidae > Leptodoras > Leptodoras praelongus. The sequence goes on along the minus strand of JAOTRJ010000002.1, from coordinate 17,548,897 downwards.
ACCCCATTTCCAGATAAAGTGGGACACTTTCTAAAAAGGCAAAAAAATGTAAAACTGTAATTGTTAAATCATGTTACAATCATGTTAAATCATTTGAACTTTTATTTAACTGTTAAAAGTACAAAACCTAACTGTGTTTTGTAAATATAAAAAACAATACAATGTGACACCTGCAACACACTCAAAAAAAGTGTGGAACAGAGACAAAATAATTCCAAAAAGATAACACTGTTATTTTTTAACAGTGTTTTTAAGTAACTTTTACTTCTATTTTTTTCTGGAGGGTTCTTTTTTTTTTTTGGACGGTACCAGTTTAACTGGTAACTGTTGAGGTCATCAAGATTGAGTATAAAAGGAGCATCTACCAAAGGCTTAATCTTTGCAAGCAAGGATGGGTCATGGTTCACCATTTGTGCCAAATTTTGTGAGTGAATCGTCAGTTAGGTCAAATACAATGTTTGCAAGACTGCAAAGAATTTAGTTCTTTCACAATCTACAGTTCTACTGAACTCCTTGTCTATTTCAGCAGGACAATGTCAACAATTACAATCTTTAATTCCCAGACAATTAAAAGAAAAGGTGAGGTGACCCAGTGGTAAACAAGCATCTGTTCCAGCTTTTTTGAGTGTCTTGTAGGAATCAGTTTCTAAATTTGTTTATATTTGTTTATATTGTAATTTTTGTCTGTTTATCTGTTAAATAAAGGGTCAAGGAAATGAACAAATGATAGGTTTCAGGTTTTACTGCATTTTTAGAAAGTGTCCTGGAAATGGAAATGGGGTTTTTCGTAAAAAATAGCAGGGGCAAATCCTATGTCACAGCGTATTTTAAAAAGGTATTAGTTGCTACTAATTTGAATTTTTTTCGAACAGTGTATCTCTGTGTAAGACACGTGAAGCTACCTGTACAGCACATTTTCATATTCAGGCTGAAATATTTTTGAAAACTCAATTTATCAAGTCTGTGAACAAATCCCCTGTGTGGTCTGTCTTCAACACTAGTATAAAAAGTAATCAGTTTTTAGCTTGTTTTTATGCAGCTCAATAAAGCTCATCGCTCGATAGAGCCGCTATAACAAAGACAGGCTTGGCCGGCTCTCAGTGACATATTTCATGCCTGCTGACTCAAAGTCAATGTTTCTGAAAAGGGGTAAAAGCCTCAGCTCTGCAAAAGAAGAGGGACTTTTATAGTCCCAGAAGTCCTTTATAAATAAAATAACAGCAAAACAGCAAGTTTTAATCCTAACACATTTACAAGCTTATATATGAAATTGTATTTCCTCCTTGACCTCATGCCCTCCTGAGTTTATGTGGAATCCAGCACTGCTGATGTTTACTTCTTTTCAGGGTGATAGACTTGCTAACTACTATTTAGTATAACAGCCTTCCACAGCCATTAATGTGAACACAATGTTCTGCATTTCCATGTGGCATACAAAGAATAAATGCTTAGGTGAATCCAAATCTCATCATTCAAACACCATGTATCAGATGTAAACGCTCCCAAAGATATAAGAGCCATGATGTGGCATTTGCACATATCTCCCGTCCTGTGATCAATCAGCAGGATGCGTTTTGTCATTTTGTCCACCAGGAGAGGGGCTGAAATTAAGTACTGCACATTCGTGTTGAGCGGAACTTCATATTCATATTAATTTATTATTGTTTCCTTATCCCTCAGGGCCATTAGCAGTGCTCATAAAAAGAGATGTAATTACGAGGTATAGTGGCCCCCTCCAGCTGCACCCCCTCATATTTCACCCTCAATCTGATGAGAGAGCGAGTGTGCAAGCGAGAAGGGGTGGGGGTGCACAAGACATTTCAAGAGCTTCACTGAAAAAAGAGAAAAGCGAAAGAAAAACAAAGCAAACAGATAAATTACAGAGAGGTAGACTGACAGAAAAGGAGCCATAAAAAAGAGAAAAGGCTTCACTTCCAGCACTTTAGACACAGAACTCCTCTATCATGGCTCCTAATCAGAGAGACAAGCCTTACAGACGCTTTGCCTAGAGCTATCAAAGGCATAACCAGCCAAGGGCTCTTCTCTGTTGTGTTTCCAAAAGTAGCCTGCTGTCTGCTTAGCTTTCCTGGCTTCATCTACGTGTCACTGCTGCGTCGAGCAACTTGTTCATGTTCTGAATCTTTTTCACTTAAACAAGCCTCTGTCATTAGGAGCCCTGCATGTCTGTGTCATTGGGCTGGGTAAAAGTGATTCGTAAACAAGAGGAAAAAAAGACATGAATAACAACAAAAATCCAAAAGAGATAGAAAGAACCTAAACACAAAAACATCCTCTTTTTACTGTTCACAATTCTTTAGGAATTTGCCTGACCATATCATTAATGGTGCTTGAGATAAATAATGTGACAGGAGTCTGTTCTGAGTCAGTGGAAGAGCTAAACACACTAGAATTGATCATATTTCTTTCCAACCCATATTTCTTCTCAACTTGAGACAATTTTAACAAACTATAAGAACAGCTTCAAATTATTTTCAGTCTGCATAAAGTCAAGGAAAGATATTATATTTAAAACTCTTGGCTTTCACTGAGCATTGTAATAACAAAACAAGGCAAATTTCATTTTTCACTTCGACATACAGATCTGTTCGAACAGCACAAATTAAAACAAAAAGCCTCTTCAAGCTGAGATCTACAGCATCAGTGCTTTAAATGATAAGAAGCCCATTAGACATGAGCACATGCCAGGTTGATGGGTCATTTGGGCAGTGGAGTGTGAACGATCTGAAGTTTCGTAATGTTAAATACAGTAATCCCCTTGTCTTAGTCTGCTGTTTCTGACCTTCTGACCTGACTCCACTGCTACTTAGTCCTCCCCAGAGAGCCACTGCCTTCACTGGACATTATATATCTCTGTTTAGCTCAGTGACAGGGAAGAGATGAGCCTTAATCAGTCATGTAATTACACTTCATTTATTTCTGCTGCTGAGCAGATTCACTGGTTAATGAGTAGCCATGTCCTATTGACTACTGCGTAAAAGGTCTGGCCAAAAAAAGACCCAATGCAATACATTCATGTTTTGTTCTCACTAAAAAAGAAAAAAAATCTAATTCAATTGAACATTAATTCAAGTTAAGCTTATTTTACAGATCCCCAGGGTCCTAGGTTCGATCCTGAGCTTGGATTATTGTTTGAATCAAGTTTTGCATGCATATAAATGATCGTTCCCATTCATAGTATATTACCACCTCACACCCACTGTTCTTGGGATAGGTGCTGGTTACACCATGACCCTAAAGATGAATGGCTACCAGAGGGAAGTGATGAGTGAGTTGTTAGGGTATTAAGGTACTGCTCAGAAGGTTGTGATTTCAAATCCAAGCTGCTACTGTTGGCTCCATGAGCAAAACCTCCAGCAGCTCAGATTTTATCTGGTCTCAATTGTAGTTAACACCATCAATCAAGCAAATATATTTAAGTGACTGATTAATGAAAGAGAGAAGTGTTTGATTTTGTGAAGGCTTTTACAGGAATAATATGTACATACACCCAAAGACGACCCCTATGCACATAAACAAACTCTGCTTTGACAGCGCTAACACAACAAAAATAGATCTTGCCCTTTCTCTGAGTGTAACCCCACCCAGAAGAGCAGATGTCCCTTGCATGGTCCCGGAAGCCCCCCTTCACATCTCCATCCCTGCATGCTGCATCTCAAGCATGGGGCATCAGGCCTGGGCCTACACCTGATTGCTCCATCCATCTTGATCTGGGCTGCTAAAGCCTCCGTCAGTGGGTAAATTGAATATACTAAGGCCTGTCTGTTGGTGTCTATATTTAATAAAGGCCGCTGATGAGGTGCTGATTTATCGGCCGGCAGTATTCACACTCCATTACAAGGAGATTACACAGCTTGAGAGGGATCAGCCTCGGCAACACAGTAAGGAGATTTCACAATTTAATGGCAAAGAGAAAACAGCAAGCTTTAGGGGAGCTGGGAGGGGAGAATGGGGGGTAAGATAGGAATAATCTTGTGTCGTGAGGTGTGTGCCGAGATATGATAGCTGTAAGCTTTGAGAGGTGATAATTTTTAATACATTTATATATTAGGTCTTCAGCTTTCTATATCTGTGCGGACTATGGTTAGCTACTTTTACAAGAAATAACCTACCTTTTTTAGAAAGCTTCAAATTTTTTTATGCATTTAACCAAATTTCCAATGATTTAAAAAGTATGAAGCATTCAAAAAATGCAAAGGTTCTAAGTATGTATGCTCATATAAAACTCTTCTAGATGCCGCACATAAAATGAAAGGCATTAAAGGACAAGAATAGCTACTATGTGGCTGTGGCAAGATCATGTGGGAAACAATTCTGCAGACTCTCTCAGCCCAGAATTCCCTAGTGGAAAAATCCTGCCCTCTGAATCTGGAGCTTGGAGGCAGGTGACTAACAGCTGTCTAATGTGATGAAGCAACTGGGCTGCACAAGATGCGGCGTGTAAAGCCTTATTCCAAACCATGGCATATGACATTAACATTCAGTGAAGCACTCTAGCAACAAAAATCTCTCTACTGACACTGTGACTTCTAAGATCTTGCAATAACAGCACTGCCACCATTTTCCATACTTATTATGTTCACCATAGCAGACCAACATACTGGAACTGGTTTTCTTTTTTCAGCCACTGACTTTCTTTGTACTTTCTCCAAGTCAGTAACCAGATTGCATTTTATAGCATGTCAGGCTGTAACTACAGTAATGCTTCTGTCAGTTGGACACTGTGAAATTTGAGATGGAGAAGAACAAGCAATGACCGTATGTATGTCAAAGGTCTTTAGCACCTCAAGAGTAAAAAGCCAACTGTCAACATTTCCCACACATCGACCTTAATAAGCACAGCCATGCCAGACGTCACTCAAACTATTTACAGAGTGCACTCTCGCGCTGCCAGGTCAACCAGTGCTGAGCTGCTCAATTCAGGGATTAATTATCAATTCAATTTACAGCAGATTGGGTAAGAATTGACAATACATAGTGACCATCCAGGATGATTAGATAATCCAATAGACAGGACTGAAGCATTGCACTATTTATATAATAAATGTAACACACACAGAGCACTGTACACTGTACTGTACATTAGCTATAAATGGCATCTAGTAAAGATGGGACCAATCATATAATATGTGCAGCATATAGGAGAGAAATAAAGAGTATAAACTTGTTAAAAGATGTAGGCAGTCATTTCATAAATTTTGAATTCATACTAACACAGATCTTTTTCTTTTCTAAAAAGTCACACCAAAAAAACACAGTATACATGCTCTCTATGGTAGAACTCCTGAATGACAGGTCAGTTCAGATGCCTCCTTGTCCTAACTGGTTGGGTATTTTCCCTGTTTATAGAACCTGGGGTATGACACACAC
>JAOTRJ010000002.1:17526813-17538203 GCA_028564905.1 Leptodoras praelongus | reverse complement strand
ATGTACAGCACAATGTCACAGGGGAGAAGACTGAAAGCGCTATGTAAATTTAACTCTAACCATCTTTTTGTTTTCGACAATTACTGCAATCATATTACAACAATTTAGGGTTGGCAGAAACTGCACATGGCTCATTTTCCAGATACGTCAAATGCTGAACTAATTGTAAAAATAGGTACTTATCAGATACAAAAATATAGAATATCTGAAAAAAAATTACCAAGGGGATTAATTGCAAAACCTTCCAAAAGGCTTACACTAATGTGTCTGAGTTAAGGTTAGGGTTATAGGTATGAGATTACTCAGTGTTTTCTACTGTGTTTCGTTGTGTTTTTAGTATATATATAGAGAGAGATACTGGATTTCTGATTTCAATGAGCTGTAAGGCATAATGATCAAAATTAACACTAAATGTACAAAAAGTTTCCCTTTTTCAAATAAAATTATGAAAAAAACAAACTTTTTCCACTATATTCACATTTTTTTTAGACACACTAGTATTTATATAGTTATAATTTAGTTATAAATAAAGTGATTCTGCATGCACTGTATAAGAAAATAAAAAAAGAATTGCAGTTTCAACATAATAAGTAACTAGTGATGAGTAGTAATTTTGCAGTTTACCCTAAGACATAATGTGTAAGAAAGGGAAACATTTGTAGAAGGATGTGTATGGCAGGAGGAGGGTACTGTGTTATTGGGTCATTAGTGATCTGGCTGTGGCTAAGCTTCTTGCTAAACTCTTTCTGCGCTGACACAGCACTGCACTTCGTGTGTGTGTGTGCATGTGTGTGTGTTCATGACTGAACGGGGATCAAAGTCTTCTTAATCTTCTTACTAGATAACATTTCACTGAGCTTCTGATTACCATCTTCCCCAAAACGTAACTGAGCTGTATGTTGCGTCTTTCTGCTGGTCAGTTTCACATTTTTTTTTTTTTTATCACAGAAAAGTGAAAACCTCACAGAGAGAATTACTCTGGGTATTGAAACATGAACTACATACATAGTCAGAATTTATGAGGTAACTAAACATTTTTTTATGTGGATTCCAGGAGATACAAACCTCAGTACTAAAACTACTTTGTTCAGTGTGGACAGATGCCAAAGCATAAAATGTGGTCTGAAATACTGACGCATTCTAACTTCACATACATAAGCAGGAATTCATTCTGTCATTATAATGTCCTAATTACAAGCTATACTGCTATTCTCTTTCAGAAGTAAAATAAATAACTGATTAATTAAAATTAATCTGGATGAAGCAGTGTTTACATTTTATTACATCAAACATGGCTAGAATAAGTGAGGGATTGCTAGACCCAAAACCATGCCTGGCTGTTCATGGTTTACTAGCTGACACACTAATACCTAACCATTCACAGAACCCACTCATTGCAGCAAATTTTGGGGTGTATAATAGGACATGCACAATGATAGGCCATGGTGTTGATAGTGGCATAAAGAAATACACAATTATGTAACAACACCTAATATTACATGTCACATATGAAAACGTGCTGCTTATAAGCCTGGGGTTGTTTATAAGGAGCTTAAACTGAAGAAGGCGCTTGGATGAGTGAAACGTATCTCCACAGCAAACCTTGTGTGCAGATGAACTGCTTCAACTTTCTGGGAATTACTTACCTGGATTATTGAGCATGCATCAAGACACCCAATACTTTCTTTTGTGCTGTATTTAATGTCCAGGCTTATATTTATTGTATTATCCCTCTGTTTGTATTCATTGTTCTCTGTAAATCTTTGTGCTTATCATTTATTTCTGTTGTGTGCCGCCACTTTGTCTTCCTCAGTTTTCGTACTACGTGTTGCCTATTGCACACACTGCTGTCTGGGACCACTGTAATGTTGCACCAAGGCCATTGAGAATGCTATGTTCTTCGACTGTATACTTGTGTACGGCTAGAACAACAATAAAAAGTTTCTAAAATAAATTATCTAAACGCAGTCATCTGAACCAGTGTAACAAGAAGCTTCATTCCTAGTGCTAACGTTTTTTCGTGTGTTAGCTGAATATCCAGTCATGATAACTGGATTTTTTATTTTGAATATTTTTTAATAATGTCGGCAAAAATGTAATAACTGTATCCTGTAGCAATGTGCATCCAAATAAGCTTATTAGTTGCATACAAGCCCAATTTCACAATTTTAAATATGTTGAATGAATGTTGGTTTCGTACCGGACCAGAGTTTTGTGCCAGCCATTTGATCCCCATGTCATGTCTTAAATGCACATCTTCCAGAATATATGCACAAATGCAGAAGTAGAAGGATACGAGGCAATAGTTCTTCTAGTTAACAGACTATTAAACTGATGATCCACCTCTTTTTATTGAAGAGAAAGTTTATTTGAACTGACCTCTGACTAAGGTGTATAAATGAAAGCTTTTCAATCTGATTAAACTATCAGTCAAACTCTTAGCAGCTTATTTATGTGCATGTACTCAGAGTCAATGTGAACTCACCTGGGATATGCTTGGCCCAGCCGATGATGACAACCAGCTCACGGTCTGCGAGATCACACAGCGTGGTCAGGGCCTTGATGTCACTCTCGGGCATGGTGGGATCTGGCATGGCATAGATTTTCTCTGGCTCTGCTACCAGCAGGTGGGACACGATCTTTGTCACTGAGGAAAATGAGTAGCAGAGGAGACACAGATGTTCTGATTAGCTATTGACCAAACTATTACTACTAGGAAAAAAGTGAGGATCACTTCAAAGAAACAGCACTTCAACACAGGATCATGTATCTGGAAATTTTATGAACTATACTGCCATCGTGTGTGTTAGCCTGTAATTATGCCAGGAGCTGAATTGTAAATATTAATTTCAGGTCAGTAAATGAAAATGAATTTATTGATTGAAAATAAAAATGTTATTTTATTATTTGATCAGTGTAATGATTTCTGTATTACACTGCAGAGGTCTCAACAGGTCATTAGTTTAAATCCAATCCAGGCAGCACAAAGAGAATGAAAAAAAAAAAAAAACCTAGCAACTGAGTATTGATTCAGGAGACTTGTAAATATGGAACAATGTTTGGGCCTGTGAGCTTTCCCTGATGAGAAACGAGGCAAGCAGAAAAATACCACCTACAACACCTACCTATGTCTGTGTTGGCAGAACCAAAAAAAGGCTAAATGTCCTCATAATAATAGGACAGTGTCAAATGTACTTGTAATCAGCCAGAAATACAGTGTTTTCTCAGCTTTTATTTTAAAACAGCCTGAAAATTTCCTTCTACTTACTGAGGTTAAGGTGTGAAGTATGTGTGTATGTGTGTGTGTGTGTGCCCTTGTGTGAGAGAAATCCTACATGGTTTCTTTGCTGGAGGTGGTAGGGTAAGGCCCAGGTAGGCGCTGTTCTCTGTGTCAATCCTCCTCTTGTACTTCTGTCTGCCTCCTCGAACACGATCCAGACGAACTCCTGGATAAGCACAGAAGAATGGGTTATTCACACACACACACACACACACACACACACACTCTATCATTCGTAATAAATTGACTTATGTCTACAAAGCATATAATTGCATGAATGACAAATGAAACAATAAAACGTTACATTATCAGACTAAATTCATGAATAAATTCATGAAAGATTGAGAACTTAAATTAAAAATAGCTTCATTGTTATCCTATTTGCAGGGAATTTAGAGACCATTCGTGTGAAGCAACATTTTGTGAATCAAGAATTCTCTCTGCACGCATTCTTTCACACACACCCACACACACTTAAAATCCTCTTAGGTAACACGATCAGAGTGTAAATAAATCATTTCATCTCCTCAACGGTCATTTAAAACCAAAGAAAGACAGAGAAAGCAGAAGTACAACAAACACACAAACAAACCCTGACTCGTGTGTGTGACAGGTAGAGAGAGAGATGGAGAAAGAGAGAGAGAGGCAGTGTGTAGAGGCAGGCTGGTGCATGTTGTGATGGAGTGTGTCACAGGAGTGGCAGTGCTCCATATGTGAGAGCAGGCTGCTGCTTCTGCTCCACTGTCCACTGCACAACAAACACATGAATATTTAAACTGAGGTCAATGATCTCACAGACCGGCCTTCTAATTATTTAGCTTTTCTGCAGAGCCGCTGAGCATGCTAACCACGGAGCTGAGACACTTACTCATTTCATATACAAACAGCTCGACCAGCACTTATGCATCCCAGCACACATTACTATGCTGTGCTGTACACACACACACACACACACACACACACAAACACGGTCCAATAAATCAGCCTGGTTTTATATAACTAACTCTAGCAGGATGAGTGTAGAAGCTTATCAGTGCAATTCCCCTGCTTCCATACTGGTAATGTAGTGCAGTAAATGCCACAATGCTCATCACAACATCTGTTATTTATTAGTCAATTATTTGATAAGAATGTTAATACACTTTTATATTTCACATCATGCAAATCCATATCTCTGTCATTCAGGTAAAAATCAGTTCTATTTATTTCAGATGAATTATTAACTCGAAAGTCAAAATTACAAATGCTTGAGATGAAAATAAAAAGCACTGTAATGTTCTCCTCTGTCTAAAGCACAGTTTTAAGCTGACTGGTTGAAGCAAGTCCAACTACTTGAGCTGTCGAATGGGGGAGCACTTGCTAAATGATTTCATCTTATTAGAATCACAGAGCTATGGGAAATGAGACTGGAGTGTCACTACTGAAAACTATGCTAATGTCATCCCACTATTGCCTGGAAAAAAAAAAATCAACACAATAAGCACAAACATCTTGGAGAACGACCTCGGATGAGAAAGGGAGGGGAGAAAGAGAGCTGAAGGAGCAAAGAGAAAGAGAGACAGAGAGAGAGAGAGGGAGACAGACAGAGAGAGAAGATATAATGTTTGACTCTATTACACTACCAGTGAAATCCACAGCAGAGTACAGTAAGGAGAATGATGTACAGTTAACCTCTAGAGAGTTTGGTTTGTAAAATCTGTGGGGAATAAAATGACAAGATCAAAAACCTCTATTTGTTCTCCAGAATATGTATAGTCCCTGTAAAATTGCATCCTAGACAACATGGCCATTTAATTTCCTTTTGAGGGCCAATTTCACTTAAAATAATCACATGCACAACATAAGGCAGCTGAAACAAACTGCATTATTGTTTTACCAGAGGAACGAGCTGATTTCTGCTACTTATATAAATTATTTGATTCCCTAGAAACAGAAATCTGATTAGGATTGTCTTTCAATTTCCTGACACTGACAACCCACTAACCTAATTACCCACTGGTCCCTGTGGTACCTCCCTTCATAGCAAACACTGGGAAATCATTTGACGGTTGCTAAATCACAGTAAAAATCTCATTTCTCCTAACTGAAACTTTAATTTCACTATGATAATCATGAAGATGAGGATTGCAGCAGAGAGCAAAGAGTAAATTACAATTTACAAAGTAGATGATTATACTATTCATGACATCGAACACATAATGTCTATGCTATATTACTCATGCTATATTAAATGTGAATTGTTAGCTTTTATACATAACCTAAACGAAGCGCATTTAGGTTCTCTGTCAAGGCACTGAAGTAACATATTCTGCCCATGCTATGGTTTCTTTCTGTTCGCTTGAAGGTCGTGTTGAGCATGTGGCCCAGTGTGAATCCAGCGCTCTGAAACATCACATGTTCATCTCTATGTCACATGTTAGTGTCAGCCATGGCAAAGCCGGTGTGAAGATTCCAAGGTACATGGGTGCCTGTTTTAATTAGAACAGTGCCCGCCATAATTAACAGATGCTGACAGGAATTAAAGTTTGGCACTAGCCAGTCTCTCTTACACTCAGAGAGGGTCAGGGTAAAAGAAAAAGAGAGAGTGAGAGTGAGAGAGAGAGAGAGAGAGAGAGAGAGAGAGAGAGAGTTCTCTAATGGAAAATTAGTAGCTTATCATAGGACTATCATGGCCTGACTGATACTTCTTTGAAGTGATAGAAGTGATAGAGGGTAAAGGCAATCAAGCACCTGACTGTCAATACTCCATTTTGAGTTGGTATTTGGCCAGAAATAAATTAGATATATTACTGATTAAAAAAAATAATAGTGTTTCATAAGTGACTATAATTGATGATTAATACATTTGATTAATATTGAATAAATTGAAATTTAATTTTACAAAGTCAATTCTATTCAGTCAATTCAAAGTCTTTTTCAAACTCTAAATGAAGTGAAGAAAGTCATCATTCAAGAGCTGTGCAGATGAGGAAGTAATGAGGCAAATACTCTTGTTACCAAAGATTACAAGTGCAATGCCATAATGTGACTTTAGTCAATTCCCCGTAGTTACCAGGAGCTAAAAAGTGTGCAGACAGCCAAGTCATTGATGACATGCTGAAATGCAAATGAGGAAAGGAGCATGTCACACTCTTTTCTTGTTCTTCAAGCATTGCTTCACTCAGATGAGACTACAGACACAGCAGCTGCACAGCAGAGCTTAATCAACAAACACGTGCACGTATACGTGTGTGTGTTGTACAGCTCTGACCGCTGCTGCTGGTGCAGAGTAGATAGCGCTTGGCTCTTGGGTGTCAGTTCTTCAAAGCAAGCAGGGTGCCAGTAGAGAGAAGAAGGGCTCAGGGCCAAAACGTTTGGCATTTGCATGGGGATTATCCCCGTGCTTGGGGCCGGACAAGGGCCAGCTGACCCCAGGCTCCTCTTTCTTACAAAAACAATAATAATCCCTCTCCAAGCACGGCCCCTACAAAAGAGCCTGTCCCCACTCACTTTGTGTGGGCTGGACCAGAAGGCCAGTGAGGGCTGGAGGGGAACCTTATTTTTGGGTCTATCACCTGTTCTGGGTGCTTGTCCCTTGGGAGAGGGGAAAGTGTCAGCATGGCTGGGATGGTTGGCAGTGCCAAGAGGAGCTTAGGCTGACTTGTTTTTAGCCGAGAAAAGCACAGGGCCATGTCCCAGGTCCAAACAAACCCTGCCTTTCATGGTTGCCGCCGCTAACCCCCTCGTCAGCACTATTTCACACAGCCCCTGATTGGCAGCTACTGATGCCTCCAAGCATGTCGTGGAATTCATTCTCATGAGTGATGATGAGAAGGAACTGGAGGCAACAGACAGGCTGACAGGCTGAAAGAATAACCACTGAATCCTGAAAGATGTAAGACGCAACAGGTTCCCCATACTCTAGTAGATTAGGTGGCACTAGGCTGGCTTTTCACAAAACTGGAAACGTGTTCTCCTGCCAGTGCTTCAGATGTTTGAGAAGTTTCCATCCAGGATCACCGATCAGATTTACACCTAACAGGTCTGGTTAACAGTGAGCACACAATATGATCCTGCCTAGAATCCAAGCAGTCTTCCTGCAAGTTAGCAGCCTGTCGGCCTAGAATCTTTCAAAATCACAAATTGTGATGCAGAAATTTACAGTTGTTACTTATTCAAATGCTTATGCCAACACATTTGTGATGATCAGCAAATCTGTTATCATTTTCCATTAGGATTGGAATTAAAAAGCCATTTTAAAACTGAAACAATCACACCAACAAATACAGATGATGTATAAACCACCAGCTGGGTGGATGAGGTCATGGGCTACAAGTGACCTGGAGTGCCCACTGACAACCTTTAGACACTCTTGTACACTCATTTGAATCCCAAAATGAGAAGCTGTGGGCTTAGCGGCCCTCACATGCATTCGCAAATAAGAACTACAAGACCACAACTGCACTATTTGGGACAGTGGCTATCTCACCACAAAGCACAATTTTGCTGCTCTCTGAATTCCTGCTTTTCTTAAATATTCTCTATTGAATTTAAGAGTGCCTGTATTTTTGTCTCTCCAGGGCATGCATGAGTGTATGTGAATCATGCAGAGCTGCTTTCAGTTGTGGTTGGGCAGTCATTCATATGTCTGTCTTCCAGTAAATATGATATACAACGTTTAAGGCCTCATGAAGTGGGCCGCCATGCCTACACCCTCCCAACCCTCTCTGGTGGAAAACATGTGTTATCACCCGCTGTAATCCTCTCACCTGTTAGGCTGTGGAATGGGCCAACTTCAGGGGAACTGGCAGTTGACTGACTTGTACACCTATTTACAGTGGGGTAAATGAACTGCTGAGAGTACCAGAAATCTTTTGCAAACTGATCAGCTCATCTAATTCAGACTACATCATTTAGGCAATTTAAGAAATTAGAAAATGCAATTTCAATCTGAACTATGATTGTAACTGAATACGTATACATTAATCGGAACAAGCAGGTAATGTATTCTAAACAGAATACAGATGTAAACAGGATGTGCACTATTAAGAAAACCTGCCAGATTTGCAAAACATTAGGTTGGGACTAGAGGTGTGTATATGTGTACACAACAAAAATGTCATGGGAAAGGGATTTTTTTCCCACTTTCCCACAGACAAGAGGTTGTGATATTATAGATTTAAACTATCCATCTGGCTATGCTAGAAGACCATATCCAACATACCAGACAATTGCTGTGTAGTCTACTGAAAATAATCTCTTTGTAAAGGCTGAAAATATTTTTATTCCACAATACGTGGTAAGTCTCAAGAGGCTAGTGATGAATGAACAGAAGGTGAAGGCAGGGCTGTCCTGGGCAAGGCCACACTGTATAAAAAATATCAGTAAAGGAACAACACCTCCTAGGCTTTGCTATGGGCTTCAGTATGGTGGTAGCTTATGTAGCCCTCTCAAACGTACAAAAGCTCCTCTTTAATTAAGTTGCTGCCACATCCATCCACACACCCAGGAAGAGCTCTGATTCAACCCCTTACCTGACCATCCCGACCTCACTCAACAATTTGTGGTAAAAGCAGATATCCTCTAAAATTGAAGTCAATTAAGTCTAGCAATATGCTTATATTTATTGTGCTTACTGACCCTTGTCAGATCAATGCTCCTGTGATGGACGAGTAGTTACATCTGCTGGCAGTTTGCCATATGTAGGTCCAGGCCAATCACCACCGGAAACTGCAAATTATCCACCCATGCTTTTTTTTTACTATGAACGGAGTTTATGATAAACAGAGTGCTCGTCTTAGAGACTCAGGTAGAGAATGAATTTAACTATATACTGTACAGTGCTTTTAAGATTTTTTTAGGTTTGTCATTCTTGGTCCACTGTATTTAGGCAAGCCCTCTTTGCAGATCTTCCAAGTACGCTGGACACTGAGGATTCTCCATTATACATCTTCTTTAACTCTTAGAATGGCTGGTAAATCCAGTATCTGTGTCCTGGGAGATTTGCGGTATTGGGAGCCAACTTAAGCACTAGCCACAGACATTCAGGTTGCTGCTCTGGTGTCAGTGTATCTCTGAGATCATCAAACAGACCTGCCTGTTTCTCAGCCATGGGTCAGCATGTGGCTGGGGAAGACTAGCCGCATCAGTGCTTGGTTTCCTTAACCTCTGTATGTGTTTCACTTAGCTTTAGCTCTTACCCTGTGTATGATTTTTTTGTTTTCCTTTTGCCTTCTTCTTTTTTTAGCATGTTCAGCATTTTCTACTGCAAATATCACACTCCATGTATGGATCTGCTAGTGAGTTAAAGGACTGTAGCCATTGGATTACATCAGTGTAATCTCTCAATAGTATCGTTTCCTATCATCTCAGCTCTGATCCTCTTCCATTGATCAGAGCAAAAAAACTGTAGTCCTTGACATTTGAGAAGATCTATTGATCACTTCCTCTTTTATACAGACGGGAGGAAATGAAGCAATTTCACAGGAGTTTCAGGCTGACTACTGTTGCATATCTCTAAGAACAGACACCGCATTACACTGTCTGACCACACACCAAAACACAACTACATATTGTTACATGACATGATTACATGACTTTTCTTTCATTTTTAAAAAGGATAGACTTCTTAATGTTTAATGGTTTAATACAAGAAGAAGATCAAGTAGTGCATATAACCTTATGTTTCATAAATTTACATTTGTGTGAGCGTATGACAATCCCTGGAATCTGAGAGGCTTATAGACAGTGCAAGAACAATAAAGTACCTCTAGAAGTTTATATATGGTCTATAATGCACTTTCTACAAGCTGCACATTTATAATCAGGCTTGATGGTGTCCATTCATTGCATGACCTTTTTACTTCTAACCTACTAAAAGAGCCCCAACTGGAGGCAGCATTCTCCTCAGCAGTTACCAAGCGACAGGAAGAGTTTCAGAGAGATGGACACGGGTCCCTGTTTTGTTCTTGTCTCCTTGAAATGCCTGATTGATTTCGCGCTCACGTAGCGTAGGCAGGAAGACAGACGCATGACCTTGCATTGAGGAGAGATACCAAATGCACAGTAAGATGCCTTTCACGTCTTCATATTCATTTGCAAAATGTATTTACTTATTTTGATAGTGTTTGGAAATTATAGGTGAAGGTGAGAGTGTGGGTACATGCAGGCTGGTTTGGCACTGACATGGATGGAGCTTAAGAGCTTTGTGTTAAGTGCTACAAGTTACTTGTTCATAAGTAATAAGGGGTATGCTGAGGACAGAAGTGGAGTCACATTGAAGAAGGATGTAGGTATCTGCGAGCAGAATGAGTAAGGACAGGAGATATGACCTTTTCTAAATAATAGAGGACTAGAAAATTAGAGAATGTGTGCTGTGTTCTCCACTTGGCACTGTTCTGGCACAGCATGTATCCTGTATAAATCACCCACCTAAAAAGCTTCTATTAGCTCATTTAGACATATAGGTTCTGTGAGCAATAAACTATTTTGGGTTCTGTTTGGGGTGCATTTATGGACTAAATTTGGATTGAGAAATATGCTAGGAGCAAAAATTAGTCTAAACAATAGAGATGATTTAGGTTGATATCATGTTTTTTCACTCTTTCTTTCATATGCAAAGCAGAACCACCAATTATAAACTATAATCACTGTTAAATATTAGAGAAAGAAGGAATGTAATGATTGAAATAAAATTTCAATCACGTTGACAATCGTAATTTCAGAGGCTAAGAATTATGTGAATTCTTTATGATTTTCTCTCAGTGCATTATCCACTGCTAAAGCATCTGCTGAGAGAAATGTCCCCTTGTCAGTCCATCTCTACTGTCCGCCTACTGTCATGTCTCCTACATGACTCTGGCTGTGTATTCGACTGGTTCTTGTTAAAGCTAAGCTTCATTTTTTGCACTGACACTGGTGATTCATTTATGACCATCTCTCCCTATTTTCTAGTCTCTTATTCCTCTAGATAATATATTTCCATTAATTTTTCATCAGCTAGTAATGCGATTACTCCCTCATTCTCTCTATCTCTCTCTTTCGCTCTCGCTTGCTCTCCCTCCCTCTATCTCAACATGCAGTTGAGAGATTTCGTTACCTCACTTAGGTTCATATAGATTGTTCTCTGCTG
>JAOTRJ010000002.1:17505944-17526713 GCA_028564905.1 Leptodoras praelongus | reverse complement strand
AGTGCAAAAAGTTTAAAGTGTCCGGATACTCCAGAAGGGACAGCTGCATAAAGAGACCTACAGAACTACTCATGGTTCATAGGCTCATTCTGAATGGGTTTTAATGGATTGTACACATTTCTACACCTGGTTTTGTAAAGCACATTATATAATATTCCTCTTGCATTTCATTAAAGGTAAGATATAAATATGTACTATATCTTATTGAACCTGCATAGGGTGTCTTCATTAATGTTCACTTCTGTTTTCCATTCAAAAAAATCAAATTTTTTAATACATGTCAGACAGAGACAAACTAGCAAACACAGGCCCTCTAGAGAGCTGAACTGGAGGAAGAGAGAAACCTGTCCAAGATAAAAAAAAAAAAATCCATGACCAGCATGTTTAATTGTCACTGAATTCCCAAGTGGCATGACTTTAAAAAAGCATCCACAGGAAGGGAGCTGAGATGTTCGGAAAACATTTAGCAGATCAATATGCCGGGGAGAGCTGAGAGCGGCTGGAGTGTGTGTTCAGGGACCGCGCCGAAGCCCTTCCAGTCGGAATACTGTTACACTTCTATTAGTCAGATGCAGGGATCGACCTATTCAGCATATTTCTGTCTCTCTGTCCAACAGGCGCATTATTTACTGCTCTGTGGCTGGGGCATAGGGTGCAGACAGCTGGGCCATGCCAACAGGGCCCTTAAACTCTGTTCTGGCCTGGCATTAGCCCACTGGCAAATCAGCCAACCACTTTTTTTTTAAACCAGCATCAGAGCTGTGCCTTGTACTCTGTCTGCAAAATAACTCTCAGGACAGCTGTTTAAAATGCCAGCATGTTGTATTATTAAGTGAAAATTAGATATTAAGGCTTTGGTACATGAGGGTTGGTAAAGCTGTCAAAGGGATAAGTTAAGGCTTTATTTAATGTCAGAACAGCAACAAAAATAGCATCCCCAGGATGAAGAATTATTCTGATTTGGAATTCCAAAATGTTATAACCCCAGTCATGTGATACGCTTCTAGTCACATGACATGAAGATGTGCTGGAATAAAACATTCAATTCATAGACCTTGCACATGAGTTAATCAGGAAAATGTCAGAGGGACAGGCAAAAAACTAGAACATGATTTCCAGGTAGAAATGTCTAAGAAGCTCATTACCTTCTTTTAGCATGCCGACTTTCAGACACTTCATGAAGCGGCAGGCTTGACAGGACTTGCGTCTTCGCTTCGTGATCTCACACTCGTTGGTGGCCGGACAGCTGTACTCTATGTTACCTGAGCAGAAGAAGACATATCACAAAGTAATATCACATCTGTCTCCTTTTATACCAGCTTTTCTTGGAGATCACATAAATACAAGCTTAATGTACAACTGTTCTTGGGAAATGTATTGCTTATTATGGCACTGGGATGTATCTATCCAGACACTACATCAATATATTCGTCAGGTCAGATATTGTTGATCATTCATAATTCATACATAAATCTGTACAATGATCTCTTATTTTCTTCACTAAATTGATTTGGTCATAAGAGATGAAGAACATGGAGGTAAGCAGAAAGGCCAAATGAAATGACACACTAAAATAATCCCACTACCCTACCACAGACGTCCTTTACTGGACAAGTCCGATTTGACATGATCCAAAAACACAGTGTCCTTGCTCTGTCTTTGGTTAATCTTGGTCCACTATGGCTTGTCCTCTAAATGTACATTTTAAGTTCAACAGCTTGTATACAAGCACAAGAGTTGTTTGTGCTTCATCTTCAAAAAGACATTAAAACATTCACTTGGAACACAATCTAGATGCTGCTTTAGCATCTGCAAATATAATGAACGTTTTTCATGTCATTTAAACATTTTTGTGAGCAGAAAGGAGCAAAGTAGCAAAAAAGTGACCTTTTTGCTCAACAATGTTTTGAAATACTGAGCAGTCATGATCCTGAGATCATTCCATGAGTTTCCTCTGAAACCCACCAAGAACAAGACATGCACACATCACCCTAAGCACTTTACACTACATTCCACCAAATCTGAGCCTACTCCCACTGTGGCAACCCCCCTCACTATTTACATATAGTGTGTCTACTGCACTGATACATTATTCAAGTCAAGCACTTCAGCGCTTGATACAAATGAATAGGGGTTTCACTGGTACACAATAAAAGAGCTGTTTCTGCTGTATTGTACCACTAACAATAGCTAGAGTTCTTGATATATGATCCCATTCTATGTGTGTCCATGTAGGTACATTTAACTAGAGGGAGGCATTTCAATTAGTATGTGTATAGGTAATGGCAAGGGAGAGCTCTGAATGCAGAATAACAGTCTGCTACAAATGGGGGAATGACACGAAAGCATACCTACAATACCACACCGGGTTAGCATGGACATGTTTTGAATACCTTTATAAAAAGCTATATGAACTGCATGCGGTCATCATGAAAATCCTGAGCTTTTATTTGATTAAGGCTCAATGTTATACGCAAAACATGCAAAAGGTCAAAATATATACGGACTACAAGTTTCACTCATTATCATGCTCTATCTAAACTTATGGAATTTGCTATTTGAATTTCTGAAAAAAAATTACGTAAGATGTAATATGATATAATCAGTTGGAATAGCCTTGCTATACGCTACCATCCATTCCTCCGTGTCCCTCCAGTTCCCATTCCCAACTCGGGCAATTATGTTAACATTATTGCGCAGATCAAGTGGTAGGTCCCTAGATATATTAAATAATTAGAAATTCCAACTCTTATCTGGGTTATACAAATCAGTATGCAAATTCCACAGATCTCTTTGGGTTTGGAGTAAATAAAGGTGTGAAAATTAGTGTGATGAAGTCGGATTGCTCGTCTTCCTGTTTTCCCTTTTGTTTTCCGATGTGCTTCTTTGCAAGCTGTAGATGGGTAGATGCTTTCAGGGCATCTGTTCCCAGACTTGTTTTTTCATATCCAGTTTTCAGAGAATGGGTTAATCCAATGAACTCTATCTAAAAGTCTGTGACCTATCTACAAATATACAGTACAGTCTTTAACACTTTCTTGGATTCACATCCACCTATGTTAATTATGCGACGTTTAAAGCCTTCGATGTTGTGGCCTTCAGTGATTCTTTCTGCAATACCAGCCTGAAATGTTTCAAGAAAAATTGCATTTTCTATTGTTTTGCATCTGTTCCATATTGTTGAAAGCATCTTGTGTTTCACTGTGGGTAAATGGAGCCTGTATCCTGGCTGCCTGACTGGCACAATTTATCAGCACAGCAGGAAGTCCTGTGAAATCCCTTACGATGTCCAGATTGTTCCAGTTTACTTGTTACACCCATGGGCTCACCAACTACACATCTGCTAAAATACAATAATCCATTAAACTCCACTGGCCATGCACGTACACCTAATGTGTACTCAGTGGATGTTCAATAAAACAACAGAGCTCAAGATCTAGGCTCAATATTAATGTTTGTTACAGGGTCAAAAAAGAAGACAGCTGTTTTGTTCCCAAACACTTGCCTACAGCTAGAGATACAGGGACAGCTACATAAAAATGATGGAAACAATGAAGGAATTTTTAGTATCCAGTCAGACATTTAAGCTAAAAAAAATATACAATTCTTTTTAATCTCCAGCATTTTCAGTTGCTCTGGTTTCATATTAAGTGTTATTTTATTAAGCATAAAAATAACTGGAGTGGAAAAAAAGATTTAAAGCAATGAGTTATCTTCTCAATATTTATCTGTCTCAATTTCTTTTATGGCTTTTCAGGACCTGTGCCAGGGCGTGGTGTGGGGCAGACTCAGGGCGAGTAAGTAAATTACAGTAAAATGGCAGGTATTTCTCATCAAAATCTAAACTGACTTTTACAGGCTTACTGTCAAGCTCTATTACCGGAGAGAAGAAAGAGTAGGCCAGTTGATATGGTTTAGTTTTCATCCTATACTTGTGTTCAAAGTGAGCAGGAAATTAGAAGCAGAAGATGTATGGTGTTTGATTGGTGGTGTGCAAAGGTGTTTGGGACAATGGGGGGGATCAGAGTGGCAGTAGTCGTGGATGGATGGGGATAGGAGATGACGTTAATTTGGGGCTTGGCTTTGACTGATGTAACTATCTCAACAAGCAGGTTCAAAAGGGCTTTACAGTGGATGAATAGGTGACAGGAGATGGATTTGCTGTCTACCTTTGTGTTGAAATGGTAAGGCCAGTGGAGTCTTTGTCTGTAGGGAGGTGGAGGATTGGGATGAAGTGAACCGAAAAAGAAAGCTAAATGAAGCTAGGAAAGAGGGAGAATGGGGAAAATAAAGAATGAGAAGAAATTTCTGTTGAACTTTATGGCAAGGTATTCTTCTCTCAATGTGATAACACATGCTCGGAGATACCACCCTACATCAATAATTAGACAAAACTACTGCAACTTACTGTGAGATTATACTTCCTTTTACCTTTTTTCAGCTTGGTATTAAACTGCACTGGTTTATAGAAAAGTGGTGGCTCAATTCATGGAGGAAAGAGATAAAGCACATGAAATATGGAACAATAAAAAGTTTATTCTAGGCTTGAATATACAACATGTATCATGCCTTTACTTGCAGACAGAGTGATGTTTGGGGGGAAAAGAGCACACAGCATACAGAATATATTGAATATGCTCAGGTATGACTTCTGGAGAGTTTAAATGCCTGCAGTTCACCTGCTATTCACAGTGAGGCTTTAGATCACTCTCTTTTAACAATACTGTCTTGGTGATAAAGAGGCAGAAGCAGCATGTGCAGCTGTGACAACTCATTTTTCAATAAGACTCGTGAATGTGAAGAAGGTATTACATGTTTGGCAGTAAAAAAGCCATTTTGCAGTGGCGTTAAGGCTGAATGGAATTGATTAAAATGACAAGGCAAATTAAACGCCACCTCTCCTGCTTTGTCCTCATTAAAGGGACGCCGGCTCACACTTACAGCCCTCGTCAGCCTCATTATTTACTTAATTAATCATGTCTAATTCACATCACTTACCCTGTTTTTTCCTTTAAGTGCTCTTTGTCTGCCCATTCTCTTTCCCACTCATCCTCCCAGCCGCCCTCTGTGCTCTGTTTTCTTTTTTACTTTCTTTTTCCCCAAAATCCTCCCGTGTTCAGTCTGGGACCATGTCTGCTTATTATGCCATTAGCCCGCCTCTCTCCCGCTCTTTCAAAAGAGCAGCAGTGTCCCTCTCCAATCTAAAGAAAGTCCGCGGGTTTTTTTTTCTCTTTCCTCTTTTTTCATCCCTTCTTCCTTCCCCTTCACTGAAATTACCCAGCGACGCGTGCCTGCGTTTCTAATTGCGGCGGTCGTCCCCGGAGACAGCCCCCTCCCTTTGGCCTAATGAAAAGCCTCGGCCTTAATTACTCCTTCTGAACGCTGATTGTTATTGACAAAACTCCTGTGGCTCGGACAAACGGCACAAGATTAGGTCCATTACAGGCAGCCCTCCAAGAGAAAGAAAGGAGCAAAAGAGAGGGAGAGATAGAGAAGAAAATTTCAACTTGACATAGAGAAGAGGAATAAGCAGAAAGGTCTTTGACATTTTCTTTCTTTTCTTTCATGGAACGCTCCTCTTCTTAATTGTTTAGGCCATCACTCCACTTAAAATGGCTTGTTCGTTCAAGGGTCTTTTTTTTGTCTCTCCAGTGTAATAGCTTTTGTGTACCTCACTGTAGCAGACTAAAAAGCATGTTTCTAAATATGTGACTTGAGGGAAAATACTCATCTTTTGTCAACAGAGGAGATGTGGAAGTGAGTGCAAATAGAAGGATTTGGACAAAGGCAGCTGTTTGTCTGCAAAAAGGTACATAGACTGTTTAAAGCTGATAGGACCACTGGGCCAATTTCAACATCGTGGACAGAACAGAAATCAAACACCTGAATAAAAACTTTTCCAATCTGTAAATGCACAGTGAATCCCTGTCCACAATCTAACAATGATATTTAATACATTAACTCACAGCCAATATCTGCTTCTGAAATAAGGGTACTCAGTCCTAGAGATATGCATTAGTGTCACCATGTTGTTAAAAGTTTACAGTGGCAGAGTAATGAGATCAGGCTATAATTATGGGTAGTCATGCCTCATTCTTACTCTCTCTTTTCCTTATGCGCACACATACACACCTATGTGACTTCATCTGATTAATATCTGGGTCACAACACACTGACTGTACTGCCTGTGCCAAACCAATGTCACCCTACTGCCAGCAGTTGGTACCTACACTGAGTGTGTATCAGCCCAGATCATATAGCTCAACATGTGCACATGATGAACAACACTCACACAAATTAAACCTCAGTTACAAAAAAGTCTCACAGACAATCACATGGAAATTGTTATTCGTAATCAAATATGCAAAATTATTCAACTTGATTGACTGGAGTAAGACTTAAGTCAATGTACTGACAAAGGCCACGCAATATAAATTTGGTTTATCTGAATCCTTTTTTTTTTTAAATAAAATGTGGTTTATTAGAGCACTTATTTGCAAACTGCAGTATTCTGCAATATCAGTATTGTAATCTTGTGAATACAGTGTAATATATAGTGCATTCAGTTTTTAGACCTTTTGCTATTTGAAGCAACGAAAGCAGAAACCCGTGAAAAATGTACTGTATTTGATTTCTATTCATGTCCGGTCAGTGTGGTCATCTGATCATGTGTCAGTGTAATAATATACGCCTTGCAGACAAGCAATTGAATTGATTATGCTGATGATGTCACCAGTGTTGCCAAAAGGGACACTATCCACTGTGTGTATCACTCATTGAATGGAGTCGCATCATTCAGAGATCTGAAATCTGCTTATTATTTTAAATTATAACAGTTGTATTTGTAGCAGTATGTAGCATTAACTGAGCAGTAATTCAGCATATGTTTTACTGCTTACAGCATATTATGAGTACCTTGTATGGTCCTTTTGAAGAAGGCTTTGCAGGCCTCGCAAGAGGCCACGCCGTAGTGGTAGCCAGAAGCGATGTCTCCGCATACCAGACACAGCCGTTTAGGGATGGAGTTGAGCATGTACTCGCACTTGATTGGGCCCGAGTCGTCGAGCAACGTGCTGGAGCAGTCATCATAGCGTTTGCGGCAGCCACTGCCCGCTGCACCAAGGGGTCCGGCCGGCGTGAACATGGGCGGAGAGTCAAGGCCGTTGGAGTGGCTGTGGATGGCACTGCCGTAGCCGCCACTGGCGTCTGAGTGTGCCCCGGGGCTTGGGTGGCTGGCCGTGTCCACCAGTGAGGATGGACTGGATGGCTCTGTCTTTATGTATGAGCCACAGCTGGAGGGCAGGTGCCGCTCCTCAGCGGCCATCCTGTTCAACAGCCTGAGATAAAAAGAGAATAAAAAGAAGAAATTCAATATCTACAAGTCTAATATTCCAAATGAATTGTCAAGATCTACATAATAATAAACTGTACACAAGACTTTACTGTCATTGGCATTGCTAGAAAGTGATAAGGAGGTGTATTTCATTTTGTATTACTCAGGTATAAAAAGAAATGCACTTTTGTGAAATTGCAACAGAAAGAGATGCTTTGAAATGGACATATTTCATGAATATTATGAAGAACATCAAAGTTTGTGTGTGCAAGCTTGTCCAGACATTTCCCTTTCTAAGAGACTTGCTGTCACAGTAATCTAATCATCGAGCTCAGATTCTGGGACAAATGACAGCAGGCTTATAGATTAAATGTTTAAAAAAAAGAAAAAAGTGAAGTGAAGAGAAAAAAATCCACCCATATTGCAAGCATGCCAAAGAACTACATGAGCTGAGAAATAACAAAATCAAACCGAGGAGGACGAAAACAAAAACACAGAGATGTGAAAGATTCAAGGTGTTTCCTGCGTTAAGAGAAATGGAATGTTGTTTAAACACAAGCATATCCTGTACATTTACTGATTAACTGCTAAAAGTAAAAAGATGTGATCATCCATCCATCTTGCTGCATATGTATGCCGCACAGAAGTAAAAATTAATTCTTATCACAATACAAAGGGAGGGTCTGCATTGGATTTCTCATACGTTAATCATACGTTAGTATTAGGTGCAGACAGCAGGGTGAGAGGTCAGCATTTGCTCACATTATTGAAATTGAGCTTCACTTAACTTTATGCAAATCAAGATGCTGTGGTTAGTTTTTGAGTGGCAGGCCCACACCCCAAGCATTTTGTTTATGTGTATTAGCATAATTAGCATACTGCTAACTAATGGCAAATATTGACACACATGTCACTGTCAGAATTCCCCATCATCAGCAAAACACAGTGTTTCTCTCCGGTAATATATAAACAAAGAAACTGAAAAAAAAACCAAAGAGCTTTGAAGAAAAGCAAAAGACAAGGAAAGAATGTGTTCTAGAGTAGAAAAGAGACCCATATCCCTTCCCTATCCCTCGGCTGTCACTCTTTCTGATTTAATTGTAAGTGTGGGTGACTGTAGGGTTCAAGGCTTGGGGTCATGGGGTCACCCTTACTTTCTCATCCCGGTTTCCCGTGTCTGCGAATACAGGGTCAACATGTCAAATTAAATCATTGCTAGGCTTTTCTCTTTCTTACCCACCATGTATATTCATTGCAGCCACAGCTGCTGCCACCTCTGGAAATTCACAAAAAGGTTAACTGGTAAAATAAATAATAAAAAACCACCTGCTGTTAAAAACGTTGACCTTGCAGAATGATGCCTTTGTGTGAGCATGCAAAAGCTTTTCTGGGGCCAATATAGTAAGACTCATTTTTTATCAAAAACTAAAAAAATGGGCACTAAAACTGTAAACCATAAAAATAAATACATTCTGCTGCCGCTTTTCTGACAAAAAAATGTACAAAAATATAAAACCACAGCACATTTTTGAATTCTTGATGCCAGTAAAAGAATTCTCATCCATCATTGATTTAGCAGTTTCCTGAATACAGATGTGTGTGTGTGTGAGAGTCAGAGAGAGAGAGAGAGAGAGAGAGAGAGAGAGAGAGAGAGAAAGAGAGAGACTATTAAAAGCTATATATTTAAAATGTCAGAATATATGACATTTCCATTTAGCCTTTATTTCTCAAATTCAGGGGGGCTTCAGGGGGGTTCAAAGGCCAAGGGTTAGTGTGGAGGTGACACTTAACATAATTGCATAAGTGTTTTAACTCCCAGCACTGGATTCATTTTTGCAAAATTTTGCTCTATATCAGTGCACTATTCTCAAACCAGTAACATCACACCTAAATCTAAATCTAAATCTAAATTGTTTTAAGCACATCAAAATGTTTCACACAAAAAAACAAAAATAAAGAAAGTCCAACACTTTTTAAAGAAAGTCCAACACTTTTATTTAAAGTTCACTCTTCCCTGTGTTCTACCTCACCATGCTCTGAGTGCCACAATGAAGACCTTTTTTCCTCTTTTTTTGTCCTCCTCCCCCATTTGATCCCCAGTACCCCCTATCAAAATTCATGCTGAGTACTGGCCACAAAAGCATAATGTTCAGTTTGAGGCTAATCTGATTCCTAGCGGCGGTCCTAACAGAATTGTAGCTGCTGTAATGTCATTGTGCCACGGTGGTGGCGCTGGAGATTAGCTGCTCTAATGATCCTGTGCCCTCCGTGTTCCTGTAGGCCATGGATGAATGCTGAGTCTCTCACCCTCAATGACATCTTGTTTCTCTAACCCCACTGTGTGGTGGCAATCCTTACATTTACTTATTTTTACAGAAAAAAGTGCCCATTCATGGTCACTGAAACCAACTCGGTATGGTTAATACACTTCATACAGAAATTCATAAACAAATTCTGAATTTATGTATGTGCATTTTGTATACAATTCCTTCACAAGTTAGCAGAATGCAGTCCACCAAGCTCTTTCTGTCTTCATTTCTCTCATTCTCTCTCTCTCTCACACACACACACATACACACACACACACAGTTAGAGCGGGAAGTCCTTTGCAGACAGGGCGCTATCAGATGGCCCTCTGAGGAGGCAGGGGGATCAGTCAGAAGACCCCAGGCGATGTGCCTGATAAGGGTCTGGCCTGGGAGCAGCCACTGGAGGAGGAACTCAATTAACTCCTGACAGGCACTCACACTCCTCTGGGCTTGCAGGCAACAGTCAAGCCTCGCGGGCAGCTGCCATACTGCCACATTGCCCTTTTCCTCTGGAGGAAGCAAGTGGCGCAGAGAGGCGAGGCAAACATTTACAGCAGGGGCAAATTTACTAAACATTGAGTGTAAAGTGTCAAGTAAGTTTTCACAGTCAAAAGTATTTGACAAATACAACAAAGCACGTTTATGATTTAGTCATTGTGTCTATGTGTAAACAACACTTGTTTTCAACACAAGACCATGTAAATTAAATGGGACCATTCTTAGATGAAGTGTAATCTCTAGGGGAGGAAAGGGGGCAAGGTATGAGCCAGACTGTGAGGACCTCTAGGAAATATGGAGAATGCCTCTGCCTAGCCACATAAATGCTTTGGGTTAACAGCTACCCAGGGAATACTGGGGCCCCAGACCTAGAGGGCAATTTTTTTAAATTGTGTGTGTATGTGTGTGTGCATGTGTGTGTGTATGTGTGTGAGGCATAGTTAGAAAAGCAAGTGTACACTGAAAGCATCACGACAAAATTAAGGCAGTAAAGATTACTTTCACAGTTCCACCAGGATCTGTCTGTATCCCTACCCAAGACCTCATTTTGGGGATGCTCATTCACTATTATTTTTTTAAGCAGCAAGACATAGAAATTGAACTAAAACACACTGGACAGACAAAGACTAACGAGGACAACAAAATACAAAAACAAAAGGATTAAAAAAAACAAAACATATGAGCAAATGAGTAGTAAACACAAAGAAAAAATGAAATAGGAAGAGCAGAAGCCACTCTGCAGAAGTGGAGAATAATCTGGATGATGGAGCAGAGCAGGCCAAATGAGAAAATGAGAGAAACGAGAGAACGAGAAAAAAAGAAAGAGAGATAGGGCAGTGGATCAATAGTCCGTGTGGGCTACTCACAGTGGCGGCTGGTGCTGGGTTACCACAAGGGGGACTGGCCCGGCCCAGCAGCCTGGCAATTAAACTCGCACGTCTGCAGCCCAGGATTAAATTTAGCCCCTCTGCCCGGCTTCTCCACTGCAGTCTTTATAAAACTATGAGCTCACTCACGACAACAACATGAGCCCTAGTCGTGCTCCCTGGCCCTGCCTGGTCTGATAGCACCAGCCCAGACGCAGATCACATTTATTGATCTTTTCCTTCCTTCCTGTACCGAGGGGAGGGGTTTGGACGAGGGGGTCGTCTTCAGACAGGAACACTCCGTACACTGACGTAAGGCTTTTTTACAGATGAGAACAGAGAACTGTAGACAATTCCACAGTTAGCTGAAGTCACTGATCAGCTGGGAGACGGAATTGCACAAATGGCAGGAAAATGGTAACAATATAGTATCCATGTCACTATTAGATTTTAATAAGTTTGTAAATATGCAAATAGTGAACTCGGCAATATCAACTGCTTAATCATGATTTGCACCTTCCTTGCATTCTTTGCTGCTTCTCATTAATAGGTTTTTAGTAAATGTACCAATGTATGCCTTAATATAAACTCATATAAAGTTGAAATGTATTTGACTTTTTTGTTTACACACAATTAAATTCTTGGGACTTTGGTACCACGTTATAATGAGCAAAATGACCCAGTACCGTGAAGCAGTTGTAAAATCATGCTTTGTACTTTGTTTTGACAAAAAATTATTTATTGCTGCACATTTAGAGAAACAGCAGCTATTAAAGCAAAGAAGGCAACACCAAACCAAAGGAAGAATATAAGAACACTAGATAAAGTACTATTAAGCAGTCCATGCTGCCAAATACTTAATTTAACTATTATTGATTTATAGTTATTATCTATAAATTAAAAATGTGACTACACTGTTAGTTGTGATTCTTCAATGTACACGGTATATTCTGATTAGTATACATTTTGGCTAAATATGTTTACTTTTACACTGTTAATGGTGCATACATGCAATGCAGAAAACCCGCATCTAATAAAGTGTGTGCAGTATATACGGCTCTGTTCATTCTGTGGCAGTGAATGGGTTAACCTGAAACTGTGCAAGCCCAGTGGTAAAGCTCCCTATTGAATTGAACAGCTCATCATATGGAAAAAGTAGTTCAGTCCTCGCTTGGCGCACACTAGGGAGGGTTTTTTAAATCGCTCCCTTTTTCGTTTTACACTATAAATTATGTATAATGGTGCTTTTCCTGCTAAATAATTAGCTGACATCAAATATATTCCAGGCCTCTGAAATGGAGTGAAATAAGTATGTGGGTGTCCTTTGTAAGAATCATTCAGGGTGTCTTTGGTTTACTAAAAAAAAGTCTGTTCGACATAAAACATTCTGAATAGCTTCAATATCACTCACCGTATGGACAACAAAATCTCAGGTGGTGCATGAGGCTCTGATATGAAGTTGTTCTTCTGGCAGCCTTCTTTGTAGGCCCAGTTCCATTATACTCAATATCACTATTCACGATGGTGATGTCTGACTTTCCAGAAATATCTTAACCTGATTTCTGTTAGATCAGACTCCCAAAACCCTAAACATGGTAACAGAAGTCATCAAATTGATGATATAGAATCACACAAGGACGCTGCACATTCAAGAATAACTCCTTCGGCTACCCTAAAACTAATTCTGCCATATTGGACCTCATTTACTAATCAAATTTATCATCCACCACAGTACACTCAAGATAACTAAACATGCATTAAATGAATACAAGGCTCTTTGAGAGTTAATGCGTATGTACATAACACTGAGCCCATCCATTTCCAATCCCAACAGATGGAATTATTATTATTATAAAGGCACACCATTATGTGTATATTACAGAACTGAGTGCATAAGCTGGAAATAGACGAACAGAGAAGCAAGGAATGATGCATGAAATTAGTTCATTAATCTTCCTCTCGTAGGCTGTCCTTGTTTAGAAGGTAACTCGGCCTGCTATGAACAAAGAGCCCATCACTTCAGAGTCATCAATTAGTCTCTTCATCACAGGGAATGCCCAATGGAAAATGCAACAGGCATACATATACTGCGGAAGAGATGAGCGCATCCACCTGACTCGCCCCCGTGCAACTGACAATTATTGAACAATCAACTGTAGGAATGTTTGTACCTTCACTCATGCTCAGTCTTGAAGAAACAGAGCTAAAGAACAACACAGCAATGACTGCATGAGAAGAAGCTGTTCAGAGTCTGGACAATTAAAAAAAAAGATGTGAATGAAATCCTGAAAGTCTTTCTTACTCATACTGTAAACATTTTTGGAAAATATTCTGTGTTATAGTGAACATTGTTGTACTTGTCCTGCTGAATCACAAAAACTAAACTTCAGTCAAAATTATTTCATTTTACATTAACATTTTTTATTTTAACTAAAGCATTTAATTAAAAAAAATCCATATACACCTGACTCCTGATGCAGCAAGGACACAAATCAAAATCAACCCTTCTTACCTGATGTGAACAATATGGCAAAAATATAGTGCAATAATTGAACACACCTTTTCAAAATATATATATATATATATATATATATATATATATATATATGTGTAACAACCTATTTAATTTAGCTATATGCAAAAAAAATGGAATAAGATATTTACTCAACATCTGTTACCAAAAATACATTTTACACCAGCTACCACAACTGCACACTTGATACTCAACTATATCTCATTATCTACATCATATATCGTCCAGTCCTCAACACATTAAGTTCTCAGGTTTTTAACTACAATAAAGTTGCACCTTAAATAACTTAAACAGAAACTCGAGAGAGTCAGTTGACAGATACCTGCAATTACATGCCATCCTGACACACTGACAACTTTAAACCTTATTATTGAATATCCTTATAGCGCTGCTGCAGAAATGTATCCACATACTGAACCTCAAATTAAAACACATGACAGATACAGCTGGGGCTGATGTAAACCAGAGCTCTAGTACAAGCACTCACTCACTCACTCGCTCAAGCTGGCTGGCAGTTTTTCCCAAACGCATTTGCCAAAAAGTTTCCAGTGTGGTGCCCAGCGTGACTCCACTCTCTGTCATGCGTCAGATACAGGAGCAGTACAGCTCGCATAACGCTGGTGTAGGATATTATTTACATTATAATAAACTTTGCTTTGCCATTCGCTGGCCAGCACCAGAAGAACAAAAGCACCTGCATATTAGACTAAGATTCAGGTGTTTGAGATAACGCACTGATACTGAATTAAAATAAGCAGACTTGTTACATTTTCTAGAAGTTGAAAAAGTTAGCTGAGTGAGACAACTCACTGATCATTCTTAGAGAGAAATGTTTCATATGATACTGTGTTGTCATTTTGAGTTATCATTAGCCAGTTAACCTATCCTGTGTATTTATTTTCCTGTGTATTATTGCATTTTGTGCACACCACACACAGACAAGTAACTGCACTTTACATACACACACTTTACATACACACACTTTACACCTGTGTACCATGCACCATAATCCTCAAGAAATAAAGAAATACAAGACATATGTAGGAATAAATGGACAATATGGATTAACTGGTCCAATTAAATTACTTGTGGCTGGTTTGCTAAATAATTAGATTAATTACATACAGGTTAAAGAAAACTTTCCACACATCCTGACTCGTCTTATAAAAGTGATATTCATCACTACATGCATTCATTTTTACAGTGCAGTAATAATAACATCAATAGAGATTACGGATAATTAATTATGGATACGTAATGGATACTACTAAATGTAAAAGATTTTCATTCTCAGTATTTTCTGAAACATTAGCACTACTCAAACTACACTACTGAAAGACGTAGACGTCTGTAGACGTTTACTGCAAAGTCTCCCTTCTGTTTGTCTTTTTGACCAAGTGTGTGTGTGTGTGTGTGTGTGTGTGTGTGTGTGAACAGATAGGATAATGTGGGCTTTACATTCTGTGTAGCTGGAGCTGAACGGGCTGCAGGAGCCGGGTGCGCTGTGCACTCAGTTTGGCTGTCAGGATGAATCAGAGCCTGTATTGTGACGGACCATTTCAATATTGATTTCATAAATAAACAGAGCTAACCATCGATCCTAATGTTATTTTGCATTTCAATTACTGCTCAGAAACATAACCTTCAAATGGTTGAGCGTTCAATACCAATAACAATTTCTGATAAATGCTCGCATAGCCATCCAGCGCACGTTGAGGTTTGTCTCCCTCAGCCTCACAAAGTGTAAATTAGTGGACTTAGCATTTTCCCCTCCATAAACATTTAATTAGGGAGCAAATCAGTAAGCAGGGTGAGGATCATATTCTTGATGTCTGTGGAATTGACAGTGTCACTTATGCAAACAGAGACAAAGGGGTTTGCACAGATCTGCACTATTGCTGTGAAGCTCATTCTTACATTAAATGCCACGCACAGCACTGACTGTTACACTTCGGTCACTTTTAATCAGATTTAACCTTGGAGACAATGGAATATATTTTCTATTACACTCATTTGAAAATAAAACATTTATAACTATCTGTTAAAGTCATCATTATTTTAAACTCATTCACACAGTTTCTCTGTTTCTGTGTGAGAATGTGTGTGTGAATCGTGACTGCCCTCTTGGTGTTGGAGCAACAGGAAGATGTGCTGACGCACAGTGTCAGTGATAGCAGTGGCTGTGGGAGGGTGGAGGCAGGAGGATGCAAGGCCCCCAGACTGCGCTGTGATCTGGCCCCAGCTCAGGCAGACATTATCCTCAGCGCGCTAATGGACCCCACTTTATTTTTAAACACACTGTCACAGTGAGGCTCAGATGCCAAGGTAACCTTCGAGAGAATGAGAGGGGACAGTGACGAGGGCTTCTTTGGTTGCTGCCGCAAGGCGTGAGAGTGCTAAATGAGGGAGTGAGACTGCAGAGCTCTCTACTAGAAGAAGCTCAACAAGGTCACATTATAACAAACTAAGCCTTAGTGCATAAACACAAACATGAAATGTTCATAGATACGAGAGTAAATGAATACTGGGTGTATCATAAATTTCAAAGAACTATTTAAACGCTTGTATGTGTGAAAGAGTAAGAGAGAGAAACTCACATTGAAACATGTGCAAAATAAAATGCATGCGTGCAACGGCCAATACAGAGCGCATCCCAAATCACCTTTGGGGAGGCAAAGCTCCCATGTGGGCCACACGGGTGCACAACCACTAATTCAATTCATTTACAGTGCAAGGAATGAGCGTGCTGTGCACAGCTTACCAGAAGCGAGTGGGCTCCTTCTGAGTGGCCAGAGAATGGGACAAGGAGGCCCTGTTGGTAAAGGAGACGTGTTTAGTAACAGAATGACAGCAAGGCATAAATAAAAAAAAAAAACAGTTGTCATTTTGTCTGTTAAAAAAAAACAGCATCTTGCACAGGCTCTTTCATAGCACCACTCCAGCGAGGGTGTAAAGTGTACAGAGTGTGAAGAAGAGATTTGTGATGAGACACGTGCCACTGGTCAGTCAGATGGCTTTGGGCTCGTACACATGCAGCCCAGACTCGTCAAGCCCCTCACTTTAGGGGAATAGGTAGGTCGAGCGCAGCCACAGGCCTGTGTGTTTAATGTATTCTGAAACCAAATTACCGTAAGCCGATCCCATCTGGATAGTGTCGGAGTGGGGGGCTGCTCTGCTTATCCATGATAGCATCTCCACGCAGACAGCAAAAATCTGATTAACCCAATAGCACTGAAACACTTGGTCAAAGAGCAAGGAGCTTTTAACTTAAGACACACTAATACAATTCCGTTGCCTTGTTTTCTCTACAGCTAATACAATAAAAAAGAGCCAAAGGGTGGGGAAAAAAGAGCAAAAGCAGTGGGAGGGATGTGCATTTTAAGCATTCAATGTGCCAACTCGGGAATGAAGTCAAACAAATTTAAGTGTAATTCATCATTGAGTGCTTATGGGGGTTCGCCACAGAAATACATAATCGGGCTGTCATTCGGCTATAGACTAACACGGGAGGGGGGACTGGTGTGAGTGAGAAAACAGGATAGGCTTGTCAGTAAGTAAGGAACACACAGAAAAGTCTTGTCTCTTTTCATTCTTGCTCATTGTAAATGCTAAGAGCGAAGAAAAACTCAAAGTGACAAGGCACAATATTGCCAGATTTTGGAGTGGTAAAGAAGCGCCACAACAACTCGAGAGGGGCAATAAACAGAGACATATCCCCCAGCTCCTGCCTGCACCTTGGCACACAAACCTAACAAAGAAGACACTATAAAAATAAGCGTAACAGACAAACACGATTCCCACATGGGCCAAACACAACTGTTACATTTAGCAGAAAACCAGATCCGCAAACATTTCACGCTCCTTGGTGTCGTCTCTCTAAAAAATGTCATGTGTAATCATCACTGATATCTCTACACCTGATACTAATGAATGTATTATTTACATTATCAGTGTTAATAAAGTGATGGGTCACTGTATAAGATCTATACTGAATTCACCAGTATCACATTAATAGCCTTCTCAACACATTCACAATAAACAACAGCGTTTCAGTGTAGATCAATGTCTGCATACGATTTATTAAATCTTATTTCAATTTATTCCAAACCCTAAACCGAAACAATAACACTATTTTTCGTAATGTAAAATTCCTATAAAGTCAATTATTAAATATTTGCCTTTTTTCCAGTTTCACAAGTAGCTAGTATTTCTCAGTTTTTCTAGTTTCTTGTTGTACTACTACCGCAGTAGAACAAAATACCAAAAAAAAAAAGTAATCACTGAACATAGAAATAAATCGCTTTGAGGTGTACTTTGGAACGACGTCATAGACAGGCACCTAAAAACCTTATCTACACACATCGACACACAAAAGGCATTTTATTATTTAAAAAAAAGACTAAGCTAATTAATTCTGCCCCTAAAGAACCTGCAAGCTTCACACAAACGCACACAAACCAAACACCAAACACACACTGAGCGCTGATGTTGGGCTACCTCACTGATTTAACGCAGAACAGAAACCTAAATGTAATATTAATATTTGGTTTAAATTACACTTCACTGCTTCACGGTTGCGTGTTATTGTCGCATGTTTTAATACTGTCTGTGTGAGGCAGTGATTACACACTACTTTGATCCAGCATTTCTACACACTTTAGTGTGTCTAAGCCAATATATTATAACGTCTCAAATTTTATAAAACGGGATATGAAATTATGGATGTGGTCTATGACTCAACTTTATCCGTAGCAAACTGTTTCACTGTACACACATGATCAGTGTGTGTGTACGCATTAAACACGCTTCTACCAGTCACTTTTCTGTTGCAAATATTAGACCTAACAATGTATATGTAACAAATCAAAAAATGTGTCCCCTCTGTATTTGTG
The DNA here is from genome assembly GCA_028564905.1 of Leptodoras praelongus. NCBI lineage: Eukaryota > Metazoa > Chordata > Actinopteri > Siluriformes > Doradidae > Leptodoras > Leptodoras praelongus. The sequence goes on along the minus strand of JAOTRJ010000002.1, from coordinate 17,508,282 downwards.
AGCATGTCATAAAATTACAATAGGATTAATACTAATTTATAATTAAATATATTTTAATATATTAAAAATAAATACATGAATAAATTAACATCAACAATAAATATAAAAAGTGGACAGATAACATAAGAGTGTAAAATATTATAGTGTATATAGGTTGCACATAAATTATAGCAGAAATAGAATAATAAGTAAGAAAAAACCTTTTAAATGTAGAGGGTTTTACAAAATCAGTGCAGTTTTTCTACAAAAAAATACAAATGAAACAATCTCCTCTCACTACTTAGAACAACGTTCAGAAAAAAAACGTAGATGGAAAAAAGAAATGAATTCAATATTAAAATAGCGAATACATTAATTATGGGCATTAATCTGCATTCAAGTAGACACACTTGTTAATGAAATATAAATATATACATATGAATTTATAGATCTAAAAGAAATTGTGTTCTACCAGCATATAGGGAAAGGAAGACAACACCAAACTATACCTACATGCACATTCAGACATATTTTCTACTGATTAAAATGTAGAACACTCAGATTTATGAGTCATTTAAAAAAGTGTGTGAATGTGTATGAGGCTGAAGCTGTCCTGTGTGTACCTAGAACCTTTCTAATCCTGCTTAGTGCTACAAAGCAGATTAAAATATGCGTGGCTAAGGAGTTAACGAGCTCGGCTGGGGCACAGCGTGGTCAGCGGCCGGGCAGACACACTTCCCCAAACACACACACACTCACACACTCACACCCTCACACACAAACACACACTGTCCTGCAATACTGTTAATTTAGCCCCGTTTCATTCCATTCCTTTGGTGTCTCTGTAATCCTACACGTCGCAGAGAGCAAAAAAAAAATCCATACAGCTGAGCTACTTGTCATTATTCTTTTCAATCATATCAATCTTTCAGGCTGCCACGGTGTGTATCATTTTATGATAATCCAGCCACAACAACACACACATTTGGCTGATTGGATTTTTAGCATGAAAAGACTTATCGTCTTAAATTATGAGCGCTTTCAGTATGGCTTATGATTGTCCTTTCAACATGATATATACCTGTACATGTAGAGATTACTTGGTGAGCACAGAAATAAAGAAATAAATTAACTTCTGACAGCTATAAATTGTGAGAAATACTGCACAAGGACAGGGGGGAAGAAAATGCTATTTAATATTTATATGTAGGTATTTATATAAGTCTGATTAAATTGATTAGGCATTAAGCATTTCAAAAGAAAGGTGAAGCAAATATGTATTTAACATCAAACTTGTGCAGAAGAAAAACGACAAAAAGATTGTTGTTCATTTGTATTAAAAGCGTATGGGAATGAGAATGCAACCTCGGTTTAAAAGCACAAGTTTAAGAGAGTGAGTGTGAGTGTGTGACAGTGAGTCTTGTGCAGCACCGCAGTGCTCCCGCTATCATCCTTCCCTCTCTCCCTCTTCACAGCGAATAATCCGAGCCAATCTCTATGGGATCTGTTTAACCTCGTCTCTTTCCTTTTATTCCCATGTCTGTAACAGCATGCATGACTCTAAGTGCCGCTTTCTGGCTTCTTTACTCACTCCTTTTGTCCAGCATGAACAAGTACCTTCAGAATTGTTTTATGTTTTTCTTTTTCATGCACATACACAAACTTACACACAAATAAAAGGAAATCACATTAAGGAGCCTCTAAGTGATTAGCTACACACTTACTGCAATGTGCAAAGAGTGCCACACGCAGCTAACAACCGGCTTTCGGGAGACAGATTTCTTTGCGTCCTACACAGAACAAGTTCAGAGCACCTGCTATCCTGTAGTTAATAATGTCTTCAAGCCTCATTTACCCCAAAACAGAAAGACTGTGTGTGTGTGTATGTATTTGTGATAATAGTACAATGCTGCTGCAATAAAGGTAAAAAGTTGTTCCCAACCCAATATTTTTTAAAAGTACAAGAAAAGCTGAGAAAAACAAGAGAGGTAAAGGAAATGAAGTGAGGAAGGTAGGTTAAAACAAAGCAGAAATGAAAGAGAGGAAAGATGCACCTACTGGTTATGATAGCTGAGAGGATCAGGGATGCAAAGTTCTGAAACATCCATCAGTCCAGTTTTAGCATTCCAGGAAGCAGAAAAGGAAGAAAGAGGAAACTAGTGACACCTACTTCTCTCCCACAAAAAAAAAAGGAGAGACGGGCACCTTCAGAGGGAAAAGCAAAAAAAGAAGCACCCAGCAGCACGGCACTCCCCAGTCTGCACAGGTACAAGAGTGTGTGCCTGTGCGTGAGTGCACGTGTGTGTGTGTAAGTTAGTACTGTGTGTGCACGTGTGTATGTGTCTGTGTGTGGATGAGG
>JAOTRJ010000002.1:17433695-17444286 GCA_028564905.1 Leptodoras praelongus | reverse complement strand
AATCTTTAACTGGGTTTTGGGAATCACCAGTAGATTACTGTTTGAAGACCTGAGAGACCTGACTGGAACATATCTAAGGAAGTCATATTTACCTTATTTTCAACAGCACAGAATGTTCTATATTTCACTGCTCTTATTCATTTTTCCTTTTTCCACATCCTACTTGATTCCTTCTCTCCCTCACCGTGGTCATACCTCTCAATCTGTAGACCACAAGGAGGCCCCATGCAAAAGCCTGAACCATCGTAATAACCACAGCATCCCTGTCCCTTATTACCAAAAATAAAAACTATTGTTATAGGATTATTATATTGCATTCTTACAACCCCCTGATGGTTTAGGGTCCTTAAACTTAATCTTAGGTGTTACATGTATTGTAATCTCTGTTCTCTAATAGCTTATGTTTGTCACTGGTGTAATCTGCTACCTACGTACATGACCTACGTACAGTCTCTACCATGTTTCACTGGATCTACCTCTCTGACTGGGTTGGCTTGGGTGGAGGAAAGTAGGCGAGTGATGTTTCTCTCTCACAGCGTCGAGGGAAGCAGGTCTGGGGGCTGTTTCTGATTCTCTGCTGGAGATCAGGCCCTGAACACCAATGCCTGATGCACATTCACCTTCGAAGAACCAGTCGCTCTGCTCATCATCACCTGCAGCGAACAAGATAAAACTGTAGCAAACAACTGCAATTCTTAAGTCTTGTTGCCTAAATGATGTGTTCAAATATGAAAAAGGGTTTGTTAACTAGTGGGAGGTGGGAATATATCCCAAAAATATATGCAAGGAATGAAACACAACAGGGCTGTGCTGTTAAAGACAAAATAATTTATTTATTTATTTGTTTGCTTGATCCTTTGTTAAAGAATGATACTTAGCACTTTTATATTATAGTCACAGAATATTTAATGTTGTTATCACTGCTACTTAAATGTAAAATGCAAAAAAATACAGAAGACGTAGACGAGGAAGAAGAAAGCTTTGACAAAACCCTGTGATGTTTACGTCACATAAACACTGATCTTAATATAAATTTACCATGATGTTTCTCGGTTCCTCGCCCGCCTGCAATTATATCAATTATGCGACTCAATGTTTCCACCTAGCAAATAATTTCAGGAGAATCATACAATTTCAATTACAGCTCCATGTGCCCTCTGTGTCAAATGATGTTAAGTGAAGTGCAACCTCAGTGCTGCTCCTGGGTCAACCAGGGGCTTAGTTGCAACCCAATTCATAAGTGAGGTGCAAAGGGGATGCCATTTCATACATACACTCCCACACACACACAAACACACATTCCTAGACATAGTGGTCTCTATGGACCTGTCAGTCAGCTACACAGCAAGGCCATGGCTCTCACAGTCAAGGTGTAGTGACAACTGTTAAATCAGAGGATGCCTAGCACCTCCACACTTAATGAGATTAGCAAAGCCTTCAGCGCTCATTAGCACTACATGACAACCTCTCATTAGAACCGCATGGGCACGCGGTGAGTGCCACCCACAGCAATCAGGCTACACAGCGACATTATCCTATTTGTTTTTCCTTGTTATGGTAAAGAACGTTTTCTGGTATGATCGGTTTGGTAGCAATATAGTTCTTTGTGTACGGCTGGTTTGAAACACTACACATTCAGACGCACTACTATCATCAAGTGTTTGACTTTATTTGCTTCAAAATCCAAGTGTACCAATAAATGCAACCCACCAAATTAGACCTACAGAATTGCAAATTACAATTATGATTAGTCAAAACATAGACATGTGTTATTTTCTAGCCCTTGAGCACATCTACGTATGTATCTTGAGCCAGTGTTACATGAATCTTTGTGGCATTAATCATCGAAGATAAAACAGCATCATTTCATAATTCTATAAATCTAAAAAATAATATTTTGCTTCATTTATAATAATAATAATTCATGCCACTATATACTGCAAAACTAAAATTCCTACCTTGCCTTCCTTCATCGGTGGTAAAAAGACCAGGGTCACTGCTGCACACGCTGCTCGTCTCACTAAAGAAAAAGAGGACAGGGTTTTATCATTTAAACTTTAGTTTAGCTCCCAGTATTATCATTTCTGGTCTCTTTAATTAACAAACCCATTAAAGTGCACACATACAGTGACAAAACATCTTTTGGGATTATTGACATTAGTTTATAGGTTAAAAACAGTCTTTAAAAAAACAATAATGTATGTAAGTGGAATCAAATCAAATATAGTAGACGGGATCCTTGCTTTGGAGATCGAGAAGGCACAGACGCCAGGGAGGGGCAGGTACAGATGCAGATCGAAGCTCTTGAGTGACATGCCCAGTCTAATTGAATATCCCTCCCTGTCAACTCCAATCTAATCTGCCCAGCCTTTTCTGAGGATGACAGCAATGCACCAGATTTTTTCCTTCCTGCTTTCTCCGTCTGAGAAGTATTCATGCACTGAATGGACCTCGGGGCTCAAGACTTTGACTCATGCAGCAACTGGACAGCATCTGCTCTTAGTGACACTGAGCCATGGAGCAATGGCTAGCAGCAGAAATCAGAAACAGATTCAATCCAAGATTCAGTCCAGAATACTGACACTGAACAGTACCAAGCGTCACAGTCACAGTTCCTCTGCACTGATCAGACAAGTACAGCTCTGTGGTTACGCACTATAATGAAGTACATTTAAAAGTACAGCAATAATCAAATTCCTTCAATCATTCATTCAGTATCAAAGCTTTATTGTGCTCCCATTACTCAGACTAGCACAAAATCATTTCTAATGCTGTTGGACTTTATAATCTTTCATATTAATTGTCTCATATAATGTTTTTATTTAAAATTATGGCAAGAGATTAAGACATTACGTTCAATTGGCTTATTAAAAAGACAGTAGATATCAGTACAATAAATAATACATTTTTAACAGCTGACTAGTGAACAATTATGAATTGTAAATGATGACAATTTTTTTCTGCATTAAATGTTGTTCAGATAAATTACAGCTGTTTATATTAATTAAATCTGCATAGATTTGCATGCGTTATAAAGGCAACAATTAGGTTATTTCAGAGAAATAACACTCGCCTGAGAAAGGCTTTTACAAAATAGCTTGTTGGCATTTCTTTTCTTGTTTTATTCATTGTTTAATCAGGGAAATACCAAATGCTGTTCTAAAAATGTTTTGGTGTTATTTTGTAGTAAAATATCTAATATATATATATATATATATATATATCCAATTATCAATATTGAGTGAACAGAGATGCAAATTTCATGAACGTATGCAGAAACTATTTGTTTTTTTTTTTAAATATGAATGGGAGAATAAAATGTTTATAAAAAGGATATATATATCTCAGGAAATAAGCTTTTCAAGGATATATGACATGATTGCGGCAATTGCACAAAGGTGCTAGTTTTAAATAAGGCAATTAGAGTGTTAAAATTAACGAGTGGATAAAAATGTTATATGTTGTAGTAGTCCAGTGTAAAACACATGCAATTTATCCAAAAATCTCAAGGAATGAAAGATTAACCTACAGTTTCTAACCACAACCCAATGATATGTCATATAAAAAAATGATAAGATCAGGACAAATGTTACTATTAGTCCTGACAGCCCAAAACATATAATCATTTAATGATATACAAAAACTTTTTATTCACACTTCATATCGTCTGAGACATGGCGGGTGAGCTGCGAGTCCTAGAAGGAACTGACAGACACATCTGCTCTGCAGTTTGCCATGTGCTGATCAGAGTTGACCTTGACCATGAGGAGAGGAGGCTGGAATGGGTCACACACTTGCTGATGCAGGACTTCACCATATTGGGCGCCGGGCGGCCCAGCGTACCGGCACACCATGCATCACTAGAAGCAGATGGCCTCTGCACTGCCGCACCCTCACACACCCAGGAAGCAGATGTGGGAGGGGGGTCAGAGTCTCAAGGGAATAACACAGGCTTAGCCCAGCACTCCTGGATAAGCACACACACATGTGCATTGCCACACACACACACATACACTTCTCAGCTGACTGTGTGCCTCAGGAAGTTAGGCTGAGCATTATTTCAGTGTCAGAGGAAGATGGCAACTGCTCATCCTGGCATTGTGAGATACATAATGAGAGTTAATCGCCCTGTGAAGACAGCAGCATGGAGAACAACTGCTTTCCTCATGGCTGGGCTGGTCACACCCGGAATCACTTACGGCGTTACAGAGCTTGTTTTACTAATTCATGACGGTGTGCCGTTTATGAGGAAAGGAGTAGTCAAGTGACTTTGGGTTTGAAAATGTAAAGAAGAAAATGTAAACAGCTTCTCTACTATAGATCATTAACAGTTCCATGTTTAATATGGGCGATTAACAGCTGATATGTCCAAGAAATGAAGCTGCATTGGACACGAGCATATTTTAGTCACAAGCGAAACTGAATATCTACTGACGTGCTTGAATGTCAAAGAAGAGGAAGAAGTGTGCTCGTTTTGAAGAAGAATGATAGGTACAATATAAACAATTAATTAGGACCGCGCATTAAGTATTAAACATTATTAAAGGTGTAATGTGATGTTGCCTTGAAAGGCTCGCTGCCAATATGAAACGGTTTCCATTAAGTAGCAGCTAATTAATGCCATGCATTATTGAAAATAACATTTTTCTTTCAGCGTGTAGGCGCCTCCCTTCCCCCCTAACATGACCTTCAGTGGGAGAACTTTTCAACCGAGTTTATCTGTCTCTGTCTTGCCTTGTGTTAAGCAGAACTATGCATCAACAAACACAAAGATGAATAATACATGCTCAAACAATGCTCATACTGACATTTGATTCATCATCAAAATTCCTGCACACAGCCCAGGACCTCTAGGAGGACATCTCACCAACAGCTTGCCTTAAATGAGCTAATCTCTTTGCCTTCTTGTCTCATTGTCTACAAACATCCTAGGGAGGTGAGCCCAAAACACACTTCTGAGACAGGGTGTAATCAATAGGATATAATCCCACCCTCTTGACACCAACAGGCCAGTTTGGGGTGAGATTAATTTGCATTGGCAAGTCATTGAGCACTGGCTTATTCTGCACTCCAGAACAAAGACGGAAAACTAGGAGGGCTGTCTCGCTGATAACACCGAGACCCATTCCGACACCATGCCCTCTTCTAGTGTCTGATTAAAAGGGTCTTCCAGCCTCCCTCAGCATAGATAATTGGATTAGTCTCAGGGATTTGTGAGAACGAACTTGGGCAAGTTAGAATACAATCCCAAACTCCTTGACTACTTTCCCAAATCAAAATTACCGAAGTAATGACAAGTGGAAGCAGCTACAGGAGATAAAGTTAATAACATATATACTACTAATAATAAAATGCAAGAAAATGTATACTAACATCTAACTCATGAATCAGGAAGCTTTGGCTCTGAAATAAAATAAAATAATTTTATTTATAAAAAGAATTTTATATTATATAATTTATTTTATATAATTTTTTGAAAGTCTCTGCTTTTTTGAGGTATAATTTTAATTCGCCAATTTGAAGATTTGTTTCCCTAAGCAAAATAACCCATAAAATAAAACCTTTCAACTAATTAAAAAAAACACATAAAAACCAGTCCATTCATCCTCAACATTAGTGTAGGAATCAGTTTTCAGTGGTTGGGAAATCTGAGCCAGCGTGTCTCATTTTTAATAACCACATGGCTGCCATAAAATATGATACAGGCTCCAGGAAAATAAAAAATGATCAACAAATTGACAAAAACAAAAATATAAGCTAAACTCTGCAGGCTCTGTTCATAATCATTTGAAAAACCAAAAGTATATAGCTGTCCTTTTCTCAAAATAAGTTTATGTTGCAATTTTAAAATTGACTTATTTAAGGGTAAAAGTTCACAATCTTTATCCTAGACATACTATTTTGCTTAATAAATAAATTCATTCATTCATTAATCTTTAGTAACCTGTTTATCCTGGTTGCCCCAGTGGATGAGGAGCCTAGAGGGGCACCATTCCATAGCAAACAAACACATCTTAATGAAGATACTGAAAAGTGATGCTGAACTTTATCTGTAACTAAAAGGACGCTGATTCATAGTCAGCTGTTTCTATGAAATTAAGGCAGGATCACTCTGTGGTGGAGATGTAGTGCCGGTTAGGGTGTGTGCACCCACAGGTGAGGCCTTCCGGCTAGGCCAGTCTGAACACCAGGTGGTGTGCCATGCACTGGGCCCAAAGCCGGACTAATCAGGGATGTACAGCCCAGCTGGAGCTGCCAACATCTGCTTCATGCACACTTGGATTGGTTTAAGGAAAGTCTGAACAATGTCTGTGCACTAGGGCTAAAAGGAAAGATGAGCAGTAACTCACATACACCACATGCTTAAAGCTAACATCTGGCCTCTCAGAGAGTGTGTGTGTGTGTGTGTATGTGTGTGTCATGACCTTAAGGGTAGAGCTGTTGTTTGCATTTTAAAATGCATTGGCTATCCTGCTCAACTTTAGCCCTGTGACTTTCAAAACATCAATCCCTGGTCCAGTTGTGATTCAGACAAGCATAGCTTTAAATTCCAACGTTACCAAAGCACTTTTCTGCAATGCTCCCATCTAATCCTAGCACACAGCCATCAGGCAAAAGAGGCACAAGTGTAAGTGAAAAATGATTGACAGGGCAACACAGTGTTCCCATTTATTTCTTCTCCGGAGCTGTTTTCTGTCATGAGGTGTATTGATTTTTCCATAAAATAAGAAAACAAGCACCATCGAGAGGCCACGCGGGGTCAGCACAAATTAAAGCAGAAGATGTAAAGCCGGCTGTTGGCCCATTATTGGCTGCTGCTGACGCCTCACTCTCTCCTTTAAACCAACCCACTGATAATTACATCACCATGGATCTGAGGAAGGGCTACAGATGGGGTGGGGGTCTGAGCGCAGAAGAGAAGGAAGAAAAAGCAGTGAGATGTAAGGTCTATTACTAAATTCCATTAATTATAGGCAATAAATAAAAGCACACAGTAGTGCTTACATTCTGGTACATTTAATACTACATAACAATAGCTCACTGCAATCCTAGACATGATATCGAGCGTCATTCCTTCCGATAGACCACGCTTCAGCCGCCTCTGAAGTTGAGTTAAGTAAATTGAGGGTCTCCATTGACACTGAAGTAATTCACTGAGTCAAAGTCAATTGTCAGACATTTATGTGATAAACATCATCCTCTCTAAGGTGGGAGGTGGGAGACTCGGCTATCTGCTTCACCTCAAATTTAATTAACTAGGATTCTATTAAAACTTCATTTCTCACTGATCAATACAATACCAAACATCTTATTTGTAATTTCAGAAAAGAGGCATCCTAAGCTAATTGTAGCTTTGAGGCAACAAGCATCAGCAAACTCCCTCGACTGATCGCCACAGCAACAGAGGACTACATGCCTTATGGCCTTCATTTTTAATACCTATCCAGTTGATGCATTGATGCCTGTATGAAATATGGTGCAATGAGGCCACACTGACTATTGACAGTGAGATTTAGAGGAGCTTCTGGATTGTTTTAAATGTCTTCACTTTTATGACCGCTGCCAGAGTTATCAAGCTTAATCCCTAAAATGAATGAGAAGAAAAAAGGTCTGTTGTGTTAAATACTGATAGAAAAACATTTATAGTCAGTACTGCTAAAAAGTCATTATAAGGTTTTGTATACATTTTGTCTTGCATGTTTATTTTTTATGTCTTTTGCATTAAACTGACAGATATAGACATTAAAAAATAAATAGGGAGGAAGAGATGAATAGTTTTCTGCTATTAGGTATAGCTTAAACTAATTTACTTAGACAGATCTGCATGCTAGAATCTTAGCTCAACATGGAAATTCAGCTATTGTGCATTTTCATTTTATTTTATCAATTTTTTTTATTCCTCCATATCATTTGTAAAAACTCTTTATAACTCTTTATGAAGTGAAACCCTTTACAACACATGTATTGAGTCAAATGAATTCTACCAAGACCCCACAACTGATCTACAAGGAGAACAGGCACAGAATATTTTCTCTGGCTGAAGCTCATGCCTTTAGGGGAAGCTGCAGAGCTCAATGTTTGAACAGCCTACCAGTCGATTTCTTTTTATAGCTGCTGATTAGGTTTTTTTTACTGTTTACTGCACTTAATAATACAAACCCTGTTTCCATAAAAGTTAGGACACTTTCTTAACATGCAATAAAAACTGAAATCTGCAATATGTTGATTCACTTGAAACTTTATTAAACAGATAAAAGTCCAAAGAAATATTTTCAGTGTTTTCAATGATTAACTTAATTCTATTTGTTAAATATATATAAATATAAATGTATAAATTGATGCCTACAACACACTCAAAAAAAGTTGGGACAGAGGCATGTTTACCATGTTTAAAAAGCTGGGACAGAGGCATGTTTACCATGTTTAAAAAGCTGGGACAGAGGCATGTTTACCATGTTTATCATTTTAATTATACTTTTTAAACTAGTGGAATTTAAAGATACTAATTGTTGCAGTTTTGTAAGTGGAATCTTTTTGCCCATTCTTGCTCTATACAAGACTTGAGCTGCTCAACAGTCTGTGGTCTGTGTTGTCTGATTCTCCTCTTCATGATGCACTGTACATTTTCAATAGGAGACAGATCTGGACTGTAGGCAGGCCAGTCAAGCACACACACTCTATGTCTACAAAGCCTGAAAACATTCCATAATTCAGTTCCTTTTTGCATAATACAGTCTTACTTTGCCTCTTTCTCAACTTTTTTAGAGTGTGAAGCAGGATATATTTATATTATATATATTTATTTATAATTATATTTATATATATACTGTATATATAAATTTTTATATATATATATAATTAGGTTTGTCAGTGAAAACACTGAAAAAGTTTCCTTTGTACTTTTTGCAGTTGAATAATTGAAGTGATTTAACAAAATACAGTTTTTAGTTTTTATTGCATTTTTAGGACTTTTCAGGAAATGGGGGTATAGTTTTATATTTTCATCAATATTCATTCATTCACTCATTCATTCACCTTCCTTGCTTCAGTGTAAAAGGACTAGTCTTGTTTTCTTTAAGTAATCTAATTTGAATTTTTAAAGATTTTCAAAATACCATTCTGACATGTTCTCATCAGACGCCTCTTTCTTCTCCTTGGCCTGGCGCAGGATCTTGTCCTTCCAGCATTCCTGAGACAGGCCTCGCACACCAGCCCCCACAGAGCTGCCGTCCTGCTTGGACCAACCTGCAGAGCGTTTCTTCAGCCGGCTCAGTCTCTGCTTCTTATAGGACCTCTGATTAAGATGGTGATGATGATGATGATGATGGTGGTGGTGGTGGTGGTGCTGGTGACAGTGACGATGGGTTCGTTCACCTCGCTCCAGGCCACACACTCTAAATTTCTGCTGTATGTTTATGTTTAGGTTTGGTGGCATGCGTTTCACTTTGCGGCGTCTGCGCAGAGGTCTTCCTGGGGTGTTCTCTGTGAAGGAATCTGACTCTGGCCAGGAATGCTGTCTAGTACGGAAGGACAGTGATGACGGTGTCCAGCGCTTGACTATCAGCGTATCGTCAGAATCACTGTGGTTACCAGCCAGCATAGGACCCGCTGCTATGGCCACAGCTCCTGGAGCGCCATGTCTCTGTTCTCTTGCAAAGGTTTCATCCAGACTTGACTCAGAAGCTTCACTGAGGCAGAGACTGTGCTCAAAATCACAGCGTCGTTTGCGGCCCCTCCGTCTGCGAACCTGCCGCCGGTGCTGCAGTGGCCTGAGCACCATCTCCTGCCACAGATCATCCAGCTCAGCCTGCTCCGAGGTTTGCTCCAATGCAGAAACCAGGTCCTGCACCAGCTCCTCCATATCTGCAATGGTACTGGTAAAACAAATAATATTTTTACACCTGGAAATATTGCTAAGAAGCACCATCCACACACTGTAACATGGCAGAGTTTGTAAGAATGAAACTGTAGGGGGCTGCCTGTAACACCAGAACACTAGTAAAACACTGTTAGTTGTGGCTAGTTAGATATTGCTTCTATATCTCAAGGAACAAAACTGGTCACATAGTGACCAAATACCTGCTTTCTTCAATGTTCCCTGAAGAGCCATGCTCCCAGAACATATGCACATAATATTTACTTATGTCTGAGGACCCACACAGCCTTGCTTTCATGGGTGGGCAATGCATGATTTTCAATCTGCCAGATAAGTTAATATTCATATTTAAAACTAAATTAAAGATTCAAATGTATTATATTAATTATTTTAATATTATATTAATTCTGTTTGGTCTGCTAAATTTTTATGGTAAGAGCCTCCACATATACACTATATTGTCAAAAGTATTCACTCATCTGCCTTCACACACACATGATCTTGAGTGACCATTCTTAATCCACAGGGTTTAATATGATGTTGGTCCACCCTTTGCAGCTACAACAGCTTCAGCTCTTCTGGGAAGGCTTTCCAAAAGGATTAGGAGTGTGTTTATGGGAATTTTTACCATTCTTCTAGAAGCACATTTGTGAGGTCAGACACTGATGTTGGATGAGAAGGCCTGGCTCACAGTCTCCACTCTAATTCATCCCA
>JAOTRJ010000002.1:17389878-17401332 GCA_028564905.1 Leptodoras praelongus | reverse complement strand
GAAACTGAAACACCTCTCATTTTAAACCACAATAATTTATTAGTATGGTGTAGGGCCTCCTTTTGCGGCCAATACAGCGTCAATTACGTCTTACTGGTGCAATGTGCAATTAATGAAGATTGGCCACCAGTCTGGTCCAATTTAGCCATGAAACCTCCCACACTAAAATGACAGGTGTCCCTACATATATATATAATTTCTTAAGTATTTTCAAGCAATTTATCAGGAACTGATTCATCATTAGTGATTGTATTACTCCAGAAATGAAATTTTAAAAATGACTCATGAGGACCCAGTTACCACAAGTTTCAAATCTTCAAAGCAGTCATCTATTTCTACAGGCTCTGTTCTTAATGCTTATTATGATATATTACATCTCCCCCATCAAAGCTGACCTTTGTCCTAAATGTTCAAATGTCAAAGTGACACAGCACATCACCTCTTTTAATAAAGCTCCACCACACACGGTACAGTAACATACACCTCAAGCCTCAGTGAATGGGACACGGAGTGCCAGGTACCAGCATGTGCTCCGAACATCCCGTGACTTCCACACTTGCTCATGTCTGTCCTCACCACTCACTCTGAGCCCGAGGGGGGGCCCAATATCAGACAAAAGCTATCTCCACATCTCCACATTTTCTTAACACTTTAATTACATGGCCATATATTGCCTCGGGTCTTATAGAAGGCAGATATTGAGACCAGATAAGATGGAGAAACTTCTGTCAGCAGCTCAGCATATTAGAAAAGCACTCGAGCCTATTATCTCCTTTCTGACTGGCAATTAAATGTACTGCTGTATCAAAATACATACAGTCAGATCCAGATTTTTCAGATCCGTTATTAAAAATGTATTACTTCCCCTCTCATTTGTTTTGCTGGCCACAGAATGAATTTCCATTAAAAAAAAGGAAGGAATGAGCAGTGGTCAACCAGTGTGGACCGTCTTCAGGAATTTTACTGTTAGTCCTTACACTAAATGCTGATAGAGACATCATTTTAGGACAATGTACACTTTTAAAGAGAAAATTGATACATATATCATGGAATGATGCATCTTCTGCAGAAAAAGGGAACATTACTTTTGGGTTTTCAATCCTGCATTAGAAAAGCTTTCCATAAGTTGCATAAATGCTATAAAATGCATCTGAAGTGCATCGTCGTTGGGGTAACACTGAAAATTTCTCAAATCACTTGGGCAATCTCAAGAATTGACTTTGAATTGATGAAATGCTCTAAAAAAGCTCTAAAGCTGAGAGCCCACATTAAGGTTTGTGGACCTCTGGGCATCTCTGATGTATAGCCAAGGGGTCAGTGATTTTATTATTATCCCTTTAATGATGTGATCGCTGTGAAGACAGATATTACTGTTATTGTTAATTTATGATCCTAACTGACTGATCACCTAAATTTAATGGCTTTTATGTACAGCTCAATAACTTAAACATATAAAATAAATAAAGTTGCATCTCACTAGATCTATATATCAGAATGGCAGAAAAAAGTCATTAAAAAGCTGCTAAAGAATACAACTGATAATATTACTGTTAAGTTCTTCATATATTACTCAATAGCTGATTTAAAAATGGTATGTAGTCACTAAACAGACCCAAGACAGTTCCTGGAAGTTTGACAGATAATTCAATTCAATTCAACTTTATTTCTAAAGTGCTTTTAAAAATGGACATTGTCTCAAAGCGGCTTAACAAAGACCTGAAATTAGGACATAGTTTATATGTTTTGTGCCTATTATCCCTAATGAGCAATCGGTGGCAACAATGGCAAGGAAAAGCTCCCACAGGTGATGAGAGGAAGAAACCTTGAGAGGAACCAGACACAAAAGGGAACCCATCATCATTTGGGTGACACCGAATAGTGCAGTAATAAACGATCCCTTCTATAATTGAGTGCTTTATAGGAAGGAAAACTGCAATTTTAACCAGTAAACTGATTTCACATAATGCACTGTAGTTCCGTAGTTGGAAAGTTAAGGAATAAAATAAAATAAATAATAAGTGCATAAAGTAAATACGATGATTTGCCTAGCATGTCTAATATTTTAAAAGCTGGATTATGTTGATCATAATTGGGTTTCACCTTTTTTTTAATAATTATCATCAGTTTTTATCTAACTATAAGAATTATTAAATCTCAAAAAACATTTGACCTGCACCAACAAATAAAATGCACCAAAATCAAAACAATATACATCCTTATAGTTTTATTATCACAAGCCATCTGAGTATTCAGTACTAGATAGATATCCTTGTTGTACCAGATGCTGAGAGTAAATATTCATTTTCTTTGTGAACTATTTTTTGAACTATGATAATTAGAGAAATGAGGAGTATGACTACAGTCACTTATGTGACTGCGTCTCCTGTAGACAAACTATTCTCTCAGGACCCGTCTGCTGCTCCAGGCTTACTGTACATTCCACATTAACGTAACTATAATTTTTATTGTAGTTACTACATAGTTAATAGTAGTTACTAAATACTATGATATAAGGTGTATTATGTAATGATAGTAAGGGGTTAAGGTATGGCAGATATGCCAGCATTTTGCATAACTCGTATTTAAAGGCAGCCTGTGGGGTTTGCCATGCAGTGCAACTGAAATATGACAGATAGTAACTGAGCTAGAGGAAGTCAGAAGCTGTTTTCAAGGAACAGAGTGAGAGAGGTCACTTTGAGGAGCTGGACACAGGCTCATGCCAAGCATCACTCCCTCTCCCTCTGTCTGTGCGCCTCCCTGTCGCCTAATCCTCCAGCAGACTGGCCGGAGCTTGGGCTGCTCGTCTGAGCTGGGTCACTTCCCCACTATCACAGCGCTTTAATCTGAGCGGGCTGCCTACACGCCGCTCGCCTAAACACACCGGCGGCCCCGTGCCAGCAGAGGAGTGGCAGCCACTGCCATCCCTGAGAGAGACAGCTAGAGGTTGTCTGTACATGGATGGGCACTTCACAGCTCGGCAGGGGAGAGAGGAAGGGGCATCACGGCAGCTGCTCAGGGCATATGGGCAGAATTCATTAAAGGTGGCTAAATAAGCCAACATGGAGAGAAAGACTGAAGCAGATCTGGACAGAGAGGGAGAATGGGCACAGAGTTGGAAAAACAAAAGCAGAATGTGTCGACAGTGGGGTTTTTTTTGTTTCGTTTTTTTTTTTTTTTTTAATCGGTCAGAGAGATGAAGTCAGAGTTTGTTCTTTATTAAACTCAGGCTCTAGACAGAAACATTCTATTATAAAACTAAAAACTAACCTAAAAAGCACAGCTTGACTTTACAGCTAAATGGCACAAGCATAGTAACTCGTAAAAAAAAGAATAAATCAGCAAGAATTTGTGCACAGAAAACCAAAAAAGCAGACTCTACAGGAAATACAAGGAAAAAAATTGTGCTTAGTGCTGCATTCTGAAGCACTCCATGAACTCTCTCCTCCCAAACTTTCCCAAATGTTACTTATTTATTGTGGGTCTACGCTAAACCATGTTTAAAAGGTCTACATGGACACATGATGAAAATTTGGCATATTAAATGTTTACTGTAGTTAACTGCTACTGTAGATAGCTACTAAGAAAAATATTATAATAAATTAATTACATTATATTTTTGAAGGATGTATCTTTTATACATTTACAAAGTGTAAATTTACCCATAAAATAGATGTAAATCGCTGAAAGTAAATCGTCCTTTGTTTTCATCCATGTTTTCACCTCATTTGTGTTGTTGCCTACCAGGGTGTAGTATTGTATTAAGCCATATGTAGGCTAATCTTAACTAGTTTAAGTCACGCTATCATTCATTGGTTTTCGCAAATCAAACCGAACAGTTTTGTACGAAAGCAGTAAATATTTCAGCAATGGTAGTTATTATATTTTATTTATAAATATGTATTTATATTTATAGGTTTACATGTCCAGTTATGATAAAGAGGCATTAAATGAGGTACCTTATTACTGGTTTACTTGACGATATCTGAGTAACACATAAAAACGTGGCAATATTTGGTACACTTTTCTTTACTAGAAAATTTTAAAATGTGGCTTTTATTTCCTGTTTATATTCAGTAAAAATATATTCATTAATTTTACAGTAATTTACAGTACAGTAAGTAATTCGAGCTCCCAGTACGATACTCTACTACTGAGGTTGTAATTGACTGCATGTTATTAATGTGAAACTAATATAGTAATTTACACTATATGTGCAATAGTAACTCAGTTGATAGTGCTGTAAAATACTGTAATGGTTCTGTACTCCTTTATTGTGAATGTACAATGACTTTGCTGTAGCAACACAGTTTTATAGTTGCTCATGAACAAAGAGACAACTGGAGAATTAATTTACTGATTTGTAAACATACACTCTATAAAAATATCAAGGCGTTTAGCCTTAATGAAAACAACCAACAACTTTTAACACGGTCTTTATGACTTTCATTTTATATGAACCAATTATCCTGCAAATTAAAAGCAAAAATGAAAAACAAAATGTTGAACAGAATCTAATCCTTTAACCTTTCATAATTAGAGTGTGGTTTACAGACCTAATACAAACATTTAATTATGTTAATCCCAGTCATGTCAATAGGATCCTAGCTCAATGTGGTTGAGATAATTGTGCAGAAAGTGGAAGCTTTGGCCAAGAGCGGACAGATAGAGTCAATGGTGCAGTCAATAATGATAAGGTGGTGTTGCTCTGATGTGTAAAGTTCATTTTAAACCAATTAACTGGATTTCAGCTTACCTGCTCATTAACCTTGGACTTCCACACAAATTCTTTTCAAATAATATGAATGACATGAAAGGTCTTGTGAAGACTGAATGCATTCAGGAGAAAAGGAGTGAAAGGGTTTCTGGGTTGATTTTAATATCAAACTGTCAAACATACCAACAGAACAATTCCTCAGGTTGAAAATTCAATATGAACAATATTACAATACATACATATGTGCAGGTGTAACTCAGGCAGGGCACAAGATGAGGCCCCTAAGTGAGTAATGAACTGGCCTTTCGCTGAAAGTCATCTATCCTCAGGCCACAGGAAGAGGAGACTGCTCCTCTCTCTCTCCTTGATCCCATTCCGTCTGCAGCTCGGAGGACACCTCCGTAAATAGATGATCCCAGTCCCAGCCAACATCCTCCTGCACAGAGAGCATGAGAGGTAAAGAGAAAGCCAGGAGTAATGGAGAGAAGGACATGAAATGGATAGGGAAGAATAAGATAAAGAGCCAGAGCAAGGACAAGAGCACAAGAACGGCACACGGCCAGGAGCAAGAAGAAGGGACGAGTGAAGCGATCATAAAACAAGACACAAAACAAAGACAGAGAAAGCCAGAGAGATGGAGAGGAGAAGTCAAAGTTTCATAAATCTTGTGTTCCTCAGAGGCGCCGCATGGCCCCCTTTGGTGGCCCAGAAGCAGCTGGTCAGCCCTGGAGAAAAAAAGCGTCTGGTTCTAAAACTCCACTCACCTCTCTCACCTCCTGCTCTGGTGCTAAAACCTTAGTGAGTAATTTCAGGTCTATCTCGCCATCCTAGACAAAAAGACTATATATTAACCAGCCATAGATCAGACATCCTGGATAGACTGTATGGTTTTATATTGCAATGGAAATTACCAAATCATCTCATTAAAAAGACCAAATTCTATCAATTTCTTGCATTGACGAGAAATCAGCATCAGCAAACTGAACTGGATCTCACCAGAGTCTGAAATGCTGAATACTTCATCAGATCATTGTCCAGGTCCCTGTAGGTCATCACTCTGTTCACCTGGATACTGGGGTAATGACAAAAAAAAAAAAAAAAAAAACAGCTACATATAAAAAGGACACATTTTACATATTTTTTTACAATGTGAACATATAAGTAAAATATAAGTTTAGTTCAATTAGATTTTATTTCACACCGTTAAACTAAAGAAAACCAAATATAATGCATCAAAAGAAACAAATAAAAATGATGAGGATGGAAACCAACAGTTTCAGCACTAATATGTAAGGACTAAATATAATGGGGAATGTTGCTAGAAGGAAATAACAACACATGCCAAGATGTTTATTCCCCTTATGCCACACCAATCTGCCAAAGACACTTTTTTTTATTTATTAATGAATGACATATCATTTGTTTAACTGTTTATCATTACATTCAATGTTGGGGAAAGTCAGTTAGTTTCTGTTATCACTTGCAATATAGAAGTTGTAAAACAGCTTTATGTAGTAATACGTAACCTTAATAAGATTGACATTTCTGGTTTCTTAGGATCATGACAGGATCAAGTCCAGGGTGGAGAAGCACTGACACTGGAGACTCGTTCCATAAATGTTAAATAAATGTCTCCTTACAGAAAGCTTCAGTATATGTATGATTCTACATTTTTGTTTGTTAAATAACTGCACACTTTTTCAAATTTATTATTAGCCTTAGCTTACATGGAGATTTTGCCCTATGAATTAGCCATTACTACAGAAATATTAGTTATGTTATAGAACATTATGTTATAGAACATTCATTGATACCTTCCAACGCGATTCAGCATTGCTGGGGTAAGATACCAAATATAAACTAGACTAGAATATGACCAGTTCATGAACAAGAATGAAGTAAAACAAGAACACCAAATTGCAAAAGTGTTGCTTAAGCAGTTCTTGAGATTTTGAAATGTATCTGTTGCAGCACCCCAAGGACAAAATTTCACAAAATAATGTGGAGTGTGAAGTTCCCATTATGTCTGAGCCTTAATATCACAAAATATTGGCTTGTGAAATGCTAGATTTTTGCATGGAACATTCTTCACTATGTGGTGCTACTCCACAAATGAATTATAAATAGCTAGGGTAATATGCCTCCTACAGGCAAACTTCACTTCACAGCTCATAATTTTAGGAAAAACTGTTTAAGCTATTGCCCATACAGTGCTTTGAGCCCACCCCAGATTCAGGGGGCACAAGCAAGAAGCACAACTCACACCTATGGATATAATTCTTATATTTTGTATCAGTCACATGGGGCTACAACTATACCAAGTTTCATGTGGATTGGTATAAATATATTGTATTGTTGACAAAGAATTCAGAAGAAGAAAGTAAAACAGAAGTAAAAGTTTAAGGGAAAACGATACGACCACCAGTGCTGCTGCAGCAGTCATAATAAGAATGCATCTGTGATTAAAAAAAGACTGCCAAATTATTTTTTTCCACACATTGCACATGATGATGAGCCAGAAACCAAAACAATACAAAAGCACCATGACACTTCATAAACAATGACTTGATTATGAAGTGCTGGGCCACACAAAATCAGACTAAAGCCAAGCATAAGTCTGTCTCTAAACTGAAGGCCAGCTGCTTATCTGCAATTTGTGTATTAAACTGAGAGTGAGTCTGTAAAAGTAGCAAGGGCCTAGCAACACATGCCAGTCTTACTTAAGCCACATTACACGCTATACTGCCCTCACGGCCAGTTCAATGTGGATACGATGTCACACCACACACCAAGTGAGCCGAAGGGGTAAAGGGCACCAAAAATTCAGACCCTGGATTAGCGACATGTACCCCTAACATGTGGCATGATGCTCTGATTGCTTCAGTTATCGGTTTTATAATCAAAACTCTTCTTAGTTGTTTAATAAATCATTGTAATACATGAAATATCTGAAAATCCTGGTCAAAGATCATTAGTTTAAATTCAAATGGTAGCACTTGTTGATGTCTCCTAATGACTAACATCTGAGCTAACACCTGATACTCAGGCAATAAAGCCTTCCATCATCTATGCACTAATCAATATAAATACTCCTGCTATTAAATTATAATTATGACCTAATTTGACAAACAGGTCATAGTGGACTTTTGACTTTCTCCCTATATTATTAGACTGGTGTGAATTACAGACCAAGGCTCTTGCCTAAATTGGCTTGATTCGTGAAAAGGGGAAACAGGAGAGATGGTGTGGGAAAACGGGAAAAGAGACTACATTAGGGCCGAAAATAAGGAAATGTCTATGGACTGAGATGTTTTCTTCCCAGTGTTTCTTAATGTCTCAGGTCTCAGTTTTGTTCCTAGAGTCCCCCTTCCTTTATACTATAGGGTGCTTTCATATATGCATATATTCAATATTTGGTCTGTTTGAATCAAATCCTGGTGCCTTTTCCCTCCATGATGCCTTTCATTTAGGCAGAGGAGAATACAGCAATTGGTCTAGGCTCTGGACTACTCAACAACTGGCCAAGACTGACTGAGCAAGGTGGCACTGGTGGGGTCAATGGTCAAGGCTCTGGGTTACTGATCAGAAGGTTGGGGGTTCAAGCTAAATTCCTTACTTGCAGACTTTCCAGACCTACATAATAACCCTATATGTCAAAGCTTCAATGCTGTTACTTGGACAGCACACAAAAGAAATAGGCAGCATGTAGTACTGTGTAAAAGTCAGACACAACCCAACTGCCCCTTAATTGCTTAATGTTAATTATTTATGACAAACAATAATGATGGAAAATTTACAGTACAGTTAATTCAATTTTCATTTTTTGTACTACTTACTTGCACGGCTTAATATTGTTTTTTATGTAATATATGTTTTTTTTTGTCTAAAAATGGAATGAATGTACTGAATGACCAGTCATACATTCAGATTCTCCTTTCAGAATATAATCACTGTGTGGAAAGCTTCTCTTAATGCAGAATCTCCTCACAACTGGAAACTTTAATGTTGTCTGATCAGAGGTTTGCATGTCAGATTAACAACTCTCATGAGGTTCGGTCTTAGTTCATGCATTAATAGTTACTACATCAATTGTCACAGCGGATTTTGAATTCGTGACCCATATATTATAACTATATTATGGTCAAGTTTTAAACCTGACAACTGGGCCAACTAATATTACACCACTCATAACCAGCATACAAACGTGCAGTGTGGGCTAAACTTCTTTGTAAAGCTGCTTTGAGGCAATGTCCTTTGTTAAAAGTGAATTGAATTGAATTAAACTACAGTCTGCATAGCAACACATTTAATACTTTCTACTATGGCAGAAGTTGGAATTCAAAAGTGTTGTGTACCTTGGAGGTGCAGCCACTTGCATGGTGAGGTCTTCTTCCTGTACTTCATCCAGATCTGGGATCACAGGGATATCTAAGGAGAACACACTTCAACATTAATAAACTAGGCAAGTTCTACTGGAGGACATTTCAATCTAGTTAGACCAGATCACTTGTGAACAAGTGGCACAGATAAGAGATCAAACAGGAGCAAAAAGTAAAGGTGGGCTGCAGAAATTTTAAATGAGCACAAACTTTTCTAAAAAGAAAAAAAAAAGAAAAATACTGAAGCCCTTGGAACAAGCTTGGCCATATGCTGCTTGCTACTGCTGGGTGTTACTCAAAGCTGCAACATATCTCACATCCATTGAATCATAAGGCTTCACAGATGCCGTCTGTCTCCTCTGTTAATTTTTGTTTATATTGTGTGTGAACTGGTATTTGATTCCCACCCTCCCTCTCCTGTTTCTTCTCTCCCTCTGACTCCTCATCTCTCTTTCACTCCCTCTCTCTCTCTCTCTCTAATATCCTCTTCCTCACTGCCCCCTGTCACAGTGACCAGGCGTGCATGAATATTCAGTGAGCAAGGCGGCATCTCTTCCTGCTGTGAGGCAGAGCACTGGCCAGGGGCTCCCTGAAAAGTGCCTCCCCCTTACCCTCTATGCACCCCCTACACCACTTACGCACACCACCTTACCCCCCACTACCCCAGCATTTGGGCCTTGTCACTGGAGGCTACCCTACAGACCCTTCGGGCTGGACTGGGTGACCTGTGTGCCCGATCGGCATGGGCTAGGCTCCAGGTGTGTCCATCTGTGTGGGGTCGGAAGTCACGGCGCGCCCTGGCAGGAGCCGCAGTGCTAGGAGCTGCCTGCCCGCCGCTCAAAACAGTGGGAACCCACTTTAATTGGCAAAACTCAACAGGACAGAGCATGGCGTTGCTCCCAAAGAAGGACAGGGCAAACTTTCACAGCCCCCCCCAACACATATACACACACCCTTTTGGATGGACTTTCATTAGAGTGAGGAAGTGTTAGTAGGTGTATGTTGGGGAGTGGGGAGTGTGAAAGAGGCACAAACAAAAGGAGAAGTGGATATGGTACAATATATTGTAAATACTGATTAATAATTTTTTTGCTATTTGAATATTATTCACATGAAAACATACACAGCAGTGACAATATGTATAAAAGAAAAAATAATCTTCGTCTTTTGGGAAAATGTGATGCTCTGTTGCACCTTTGATTTCTAATCAAAAGAGAGTTGTTTATCACATAGTTGAGAACATATGAAAGTAAAGTACACAGGAAAAGTTTTTTTATAATTATCCTTCACAGATAACAAAAAGTGTGCAAATAAAAATCTTTATGACACCACAAAATTAAAGACCATTTATAAAATTATCTCTGCAATCAACATCAATGTGACTAATTAAACACTTATTTTTGAACACCTTCAAACAACCAAGACACACTCTGGGGAATTTTTGACTGTACAGCTTCAGTCAGAGCAACACACCCTGCAGCTCCTGTTAAATTCCATCACTCTGACACTGATAACAAGCCCTCTTATGCCTCCATTGATAACTTCTTGCTATTCTTTTATTTTTAATTAAATCTAATTAAAAATGCCAGCCTCGTTTAGTCACTGACAAGATTCATCTGTGTTTCTGATATCCAAATAAATGCGGGCACGCGCTGAGTGCTGCTTCATATTCATGAGGTCCTGGGTGACACTTTGTCCTCTCATTTCCAAAGCAGTGCGTTCAGCAGAATCTGTCCCCCCTGGACCCCCAATCAAATTTAATGGTCTTAGCGCAGTGACATCAAAAAGCCTCTACGTCCAGCTCTTCGCAAATAGATTCCAGACTTGTTTTTTTCCCCCCAACCCTCCCCTCATCTCAGAGAATAATGCACTATCAACACAATTCTATGAGAGTTCAATGTGAAACATGGAGGGCTTAGCTGTGTGTATGCAAACGCCATGATTAAGTGGCCAAAGCAAAACAACGTTTTTAAATGAGGTTCCAATGCAGCCTATTATGAGAGGTCAGGTGAGAAGTAGGGGTCGCTGAATACAAGCTAATGTGACGACTCCATCAAAACCCAAGGCTGCACCACCCAACATTTAAGATTTGTTTACCTCCTCCCCAATAGGCCCACCAAGGTTATTCACTCGAATAAAATACAGAGAGAGTAGACAAATCAGACCAGTAAGACTGCAAATAGCATTTTATATTCTTCACACCTATATATATATATATATATATATATTTATGTGTATTTGTGTGTGTGTGTTTATGTATGTATGTGTATATACAGGGGTTAGGCAATGAAACTCAAACACCTGTCATTTTAGTGTGGGAGGTTTCATGGCTAAATTGGACCAGCCTGGTGGCCAATCTTC
>JAOTRJ010000002.1:17293923-17305481 GCA_028564905.1 Leptodoras praelongus | reverse complement strand
TCCTGCAAGAAGAATGGCTTAAAATCCCTCTGACCACTGTGCAGGACTTGTATACGTCATTCCCAAGACCAATTGACACTGTATTGGCTGCAAAAGGAGGCCCTACACCATACTAATACATTATTGTGGTCTAAAATGACAGTTGTTTCAGTTTCATTGTCTAACCCCTGTGTGTGTATGTGTGTGTGTGTGTGCGCGCTATGGCTCTCGATGTAATGGTATTCTTCTTTCTAGCGCTTTTGAACCTTCTTATTGTTAACTTTAAACCTTTTTGTAGCCATGACTAAAAATCATCCAGTAAATTAGTGTTAGTCAGCACATGACCAGTCATAATAATAAGACAGAAGAGTTGAACCAAGTAAGTCCACAGGCCAAAACTGTCCCCAGGAATGGACTTTCCTCTATTTTATAGCATGTCTATATTTAAATTTTCTTCAGATTCTAAAAATTTTAATCAAACATTTGGCACATTGCATAAATATAAATATTTATATTTAAGTGTCCAGAATCCAATAAATAAAAACATAAGGAATAAAACATATTATATAAAGTATTTCCTTTTATGCTGTCACTCCTTTTATGCATGCTTAATGTTGTGAAATGCCCACAAAACAGTTTGGTTCATGTTACTGCTTACATTATAACAGCAAGAAACAGTAATCCCTCACTAGCAAGAAACCGCAAACGCATCTGTTCTGAAAACTATTCCGTGTCAGGAAACTTATCCTCAAGAACTAAAAATGCTAAATAAATCAAATGAATTAACTGACCAATCAGAATTGAAGATTGTGGTATGGTATAAAATATTTAAGATATACTGAAATGAAATCATGTATAATTGAAAGAAATACCATCTGGTCATTGTCCTTTTGTGCCCAGGCAGAGGTACTGTTAGTTCTGCTCTCTAAAAGCAGCCTCATCTGGACCCGATGGAGATAGGAGGAGAAGGCCATGCGTGCCTGAACTTTACTGCAGAAGAAAAAGTGATAGTGGAGAAGACACAGAAAGAACAGATGGGTGAAGTGGTTAAGATCGTAAAACACACACATGCTTAGGAGAATATGTGGATGGGTATATACACATGGTACAGAAATGGAGGATTAGAAACAAAAAAGTACAATATAAAATATATGCATATAAATAAGTAAATAAATAAAAGTAAAAAGTCACGCATCTGAAAACTGAAACCTGTTTTTGAGGGTGCTGAAAGGAAATCTCACATAGTACAACCAAGCATGTGTTTGCCCTTAAGTATGCTCTTTATTTGTTGGTCTTGAATAGCAGAAGTCATACAAAGCAGTATGTGTCAAAGCAACGAAATATTTGTACGAGTAATATTTCAAGAAAAACTGATAAACTGTTTAGATGTCCTAGAAGAACCCGGGGTGAGCAGAGGGGCTACAATGTTTGGAAAATGTTTTGGAAAAAACTGTCAAACACAAACAATGATATACTGTATTCTAATTGCCCAGGTCTCTTTTCGGGCCTGGCAAGCACAGAGGAATTTCTACAAACTCAGACTTGCCATTATAATTCCCTGCTCAAATTACAAATTGTGATGAGCTTTATGAGCCAAGCAGAGAGTTGTGTCTTTGTTACACTTTTGACAGGAGTATGTAATATTCATTAATGTCACAGTATAAAAAAGAGCAGATTTAAATATTTTTGTAGGGCTCTTGCATAACATGAGGAAAGAGTGAACTTGTTTTAAGTCTTTCCAAGATCCTGTTAAATGTTAAACAAAGGAAAGACAGTCTGACTCCACCAATCAGACAGCCAATTGGAGCCATAGAGGTCAAGGTTGACCGGCATGATTTGCTGGCTGAGGAAGGATCCACTTCCTTTGTGTATGAAGTAGACAATGAGGAGTCATGCAAAAAAAAAAAAAAAAAAAGCCACACTACATGAATAAGACACCACAGCGAATTAGAAGACAACCAAAATTGCATTTAAAAAAAAAAAAAGGAAAAGAAATAAACAAGCTAAAGGTTTTGGATACTGGGTTTTAGACATAGCATTAATTAATTACAGCAATAGTAAGTGGAAGTTCATCAAAAGGATAGTAAGACGTGTGTACGTTTATCTGCAGTGTAATCTATTTCTTTATTTTATGCTGCACTACTTTTATTGGTCAATAAAAAGAGATCAGACTTGTGGTGTTGAGTCAAGCAGGCATACCAGGACAAGAATATGAGAAAACAACAAAATGTAGTTCACAGAGAAGAACAAAATGTAACCAGAGCAAAGGGAGGAAAAAAAAAACGGATCAACAAGAGCGAATCTGGTCTCCGCTCTTCACAAACTAACTACATGATTTAAATGATTAGCTTAATGTGAAAGCTGCAAAACAGGAGTTCTTAATCTGAAAACTATTCCATTTTATCACAGGATTATGAGTATTTCATAAATATATAATGCGACTAAATTTAATCCAATGAAAAAGAGAAGGCTTACACTGGAGTAAACAAACCTTCTATCATCTTTGTGAGTACAGGTTCTCAGCAACAATCACTCAGTAATGAGGTTATTGGCATCAGTTACTGTGGGAGCGCTGCCTTAGGTAATCACAATACTGTTATGCTTCATAGCAAATGTATACAACATTTAGTTATGGTCCACTAATTTGATTGGACAAGTGGCGTTCCAAGACTGCTGAAATTTAGTATAACAGCACTGTTATACACTGATCAGCCATAACATTAAAACCACCTCCTCTGTTTCCATTTTATCAGCTCCACTGACCATACAGGAGTTCTTCAGTTCTCAGGACCCCCACAGAGCAGGTATTATTTGGGTGGTGGATGTCAGTGACCCTGATGTGGTGGTGGTGTGTTAGTGTTTGTGTGCTGGTACGATTGGATCAGACAGTGCAGTGCTGCTGAAGTTTCTAAACATTGTGTCCACTCACTGTCCACTCTATTAGATACACTTGCCTAATTGTTCCACCTTGCAGATGCAAGGTCAGAGACAGTAACTCATCTGTTGCTGCACAGTTTGTGTTAGTCATCCTCTAGTCCTTCATCAGTGCTCACAGGATGCTCCCCACAGGATACTGTTGCCCCGATATTTTTGGCTGGATGACTATTCTCAGTCCAGCAGTGACACTGAGGGGTTTAAAAACTTCAGCAGGGCTGCAGTGTCTGATCCGATCATACCAGCACAACACGCATTAACACACCACCACCACATCAGGGTCCCTGCAGTGCTCCGCCACCCAAATAATACCTGCTCCTGGTGGTCCTGTGGGAGACCACTGAAGAACAGCATAAAAGGGGGATAAAGTCTGTAGTAAACAGATGGACTACAGTCTCTATGTGTAAAACTGCAAAGTGCACCTGTATGGTCAGTAGAGCTGATAAAATGGACAAAGAGTACAGATACAAGGAGGTGGTTTTAATGTTATGGCTGATCAGTGTATTTCATTCTTCAGATCACGCTGCTTGTCTGTGTTTAGCAACAGTTTCTTCACAATCTATACCACCTAGAGAGAGAATGGAATATGGTGCTTATGCTGCCTTCCTATAAATAAACAGTTCTCAATTTATGATACTTTCTCAGCTCTTAATAATAATAATAATGATAATAATAATAGTAATAATAATAATATGTCTGCAATGATGTTAAGAATAGTTCGTTTTATTGTTCTGAATAGTAAATGCTACACAATAAATAGAACACTTTAAATCTCCCACACTAACGCTGTGTCTTGGGAGTGTCTGCCAAAGTAATAACAGCTATGTCTGTAGGTTGGTTCGAGCATTAGGTCAACATAATGTTCCTTGTAATTTTGGAAGCAGTGACGCTCACCTCAGAGTGATGCTAACTTCACTAAAATCACTCATAAGCTAGTTTCAGGTGACATCAACCACTGGCCTCCTGTTAGATGTGCAGGACGATGTGTGTACCGTTTACATGGCAGTGTAAAAGTGTGCATATATACATGGAATTAACCAGAGCCATTTATGTTAGTTCCCTTACAGGATTAAATTTAATGTCAGTACAAATGAAAGCTCTTTGTGGTTTCAGGGTGTGTTAGTGATTAGTTTACAAACTAGCTCATCTTTCGAATCCACACAAAGAGGTTCAGCAAAATTCATTACAGTATCATGAAACTGTCTGAGAAAATTATGACTACAACATTAAAATTAGACTATTATTAAAATTGAGCTGCATTGACTAAATCTTGACTAAAAATAAAATAAAAACAGTAGCCTAAAGTCTAAATTTAACACTGAACCATTATTATGCCTACTATGGGTTGTCGGTTAGTCTGTGTACTGGCAAGGCTAGTAAAATATTTTTGTTGATGGAGCAACAATAAACAAACTATCTGCCCATATTTTATCTGAAATATAAGTTACTCAATATTAATTTTATAGAACTTTGAATAAGATATTTCTCTCATTACTTATTGTGCTGAGACATCATATTTCATGCATAGAAAGTACCTATTAAATAAATAATTAATAAACACTCATAAATTATATTAAATTATAGTATTAAGCTGAAAATGTCAAAATAATTGATAAAAAAAAAAATTGCATTGACACCTGTGTGTGCGTTCATAATGTCCACACTGACCTGAGATCCCACCCCTGCTGGAGAATATGGAGCAGATCCACTTTGGGTTTGCTGACTCTAGCTGGAAAGTGTTCTTTAGTTCGTTGTCTCTCCAACAGGGTGGGCTGAGGATCTGTGTGTGCCAGAGACATTGTGTGCTCCTGCTTTCCCTGTGGTCCTTGTTCCTCTCCCTCATCAGCTTCATTTTCACTGCCGTGCACTAACGATGGTAAGGGCCTCTGACCTGAAGACGGCAGGGGGAAAAACCAGAAATGCTTCAGTGTAGGTAAATCGAAGTTAGGTAGTAAAAAGCTACTTCTATGTTGTGTTTATTTCTTCATTGAGTTTTACCAGTTTTCCTTCTCCGAGGTGTGGCATGGCTAGCCGTATGCCTTTTCCTATGCTTTCGTGACTCCAGAGAGAGCAATTTGCTCTCATACTGAACTACGTGACACGTTTTATAGGCTTCCTCTTCTAAGGGAACATTCCCCTTCAATCTATTCCTATGAAAGAAAAACAAACACTAACCATGGATGATAAAATTGCAGCAACAATACACAGGTTCATATCTCATAAACAAACTATTAAAATAACTCAAATACAGTAGATATAATGCATAGAGTATATGCTTACAGTAGAGCTATATAACTCTCTTGTGTACTTTATACAGAGAATAAGCCATAAACCCTGCTTTAAGAAGAACTGGCTATGCGTTTGTAAGTCTTTTCTAAGATTTTAGATGTAAATTGTTACATTTAAAGTGTTTACCTGCTTTGTGTGATCACAGAGGATTTTCCTGACCTGAGGAATAAAGAACAATTTCTTTTAATATGAAAACCATATTTGACAAGATGTTAGGCAAACAAAAGACACACAAGAGCTTGTATTAATTCTTATTTATCATTGTTAAGATATACATTTTATGATTAAAAGTTTGTAGACACCCGAGACTCCCACCTCAGAGTTGGAAGCACCCAATTGTATAGAAGTCTTTCTATGCTGTAGCGTTACAATTTCCCTTCACTGGAAGTATGAGACCCAGCATGACAATGCCCCTGTGCACCAAGCAAGCTCTATGGTGTGGCAAGTTTGGAGTGGAAGAACTCTAGCGTCCTGCACAGAGCCCTGACCTCAACCCCACTGAAAACCTTTGGGATGAACTGGAACACTAACTGCACCCCAGTCTTCCTCACCCAACTTCAGTACCTGATCTCACTAATGCTCCTTTGACTGACTGGGCAAAACCCACAACCTCACTCCAAAGTGGCTCTAATGGAAAACCTTCCCGGTTAATATAACAGCAAAAATATGGGGCTAAATATGGGATCTTCAAAAAGCTCATATGGGTATGATGGTCAGGTGTCCACAAACTTTCAGTCATATAGTCTGCGTTTTCTTAATTTCTTTTATTTCACATTTATTTTTATATGAGACAACCAAAGTCAGACTGTCATACCAAATAATCCCAAAAAAGCAAAACCTTAATACTACTCGACATAAATAGTTATATAAAAACGTTATGCCCCACCCATTCATCCAGAGACAAAACATCAACAAAAATTCTACATTTCCCTCAAAAATGTTCCCAACCACAGTGGAAAAGCTCACCTTCCATGGAAAAGTTTATTAGCCAACATGGAGTTCATGGATGTCTTGTATTCCAGATAACCACTAAGACAGGAATAGACACAGACAGGAAGGATAAAAAGTTTCAGCACCTTTGGTTTCTTCTGTTTTAAACTAAAAACATTTAAAAAGCTTTAAAAATTAGATCAGTGGAATAAAACCTGTAGTACATTACTGGATGTGATGCTTTTCTACTTTTCTTGTATGTTTTGGACAGTTACATTCCTGAATTAATGGAGATTTCAATAGTATTTACTTAATACGTGTTTAAAATTTTTTTAAATGTTCAAACATATCATCTTGCCAAGAGTTTCTGGCTTCTCTAACCTGTAGCGCTCCCAAGTTTGTGGTGTGGGGAAAATACGGATGAATCCACCTCTCCGCTCATGCTCCTCCTGGGTTCTCCTCAGGACTTTTAACTGGCCAAAACAAGAAAAGAAAATAAGTATGTTTTAAAATAAGTAACACAAGGGTAAACAGCTTAGTCTGTAGTCTTTTTCAAAAAAGTTTTAAAATGCATGCAAATATTGATCTAATCATAAAAATGCAAATCCATTAAATCACTTTAATCAAATTCTAAGTCTTTTTTAACCACTGAAGAATGACCTCCTCTGCAGTCAAGCCCAGTGTGTCCACCGGTCTGCCTCCCTGTTTCTCCTTGACCTCCTCGATATTATTGGCAGACTGTGGTCTCTGACACTGGATAAAGGAAAAGCAGAAAGTTTATGCACTCTGCATGCAGAAATCAAAATTAGTTTCTTTTTCCCCCCAATAAATTAGCAGTAACAGTATATGAATTCCTGCTGTAAAAATCCTACAGGGTAGCTGTAATAAACAGACTGTTTTTCCATGTTTTATATTACCATATACTATATTTATATTACATCTACTTCTAGGTAACAGAGATTGACATGTGAATTATACTTTACTGAAACAAAACTGATGCTGTTTTAATGCCATAACCACAGAAATAATGTTTTAGGAAAGCCCGGGTAGGCTTTAGTGGTAAACGTTTACCTATACAAAAAATCTCCTCTAAGCAATTTCTTTCTGCACTGGTTAAATAAATGTTACATTTCATCTCCTCTGGCATTCCTGCCAGGCATTTCTCTTTTGCCTGCCCCTGCAGTCTGCAGGAGTCAGCATCTGACCTGTATACATGCATCTGTCATCTTAAATAACAAGGGGATTAGATTATATTTGGCAGAGTAGTTTGGGCCATCATGATAGCCAAAGCCTGAAATTCCAGGAAATAACCTAACCAATTAGTGCCTCTAATTAGAGAATCAAGAAATAAAGTAAAGTAGAAAACAGACCCAAAGTCTACCATGTCATTTCTGCTGTGAAGAGGACTACTGCATGGGAAAAGATTAATTGCACCATAAAAACTGGCTGTCTAAATATTACTAGGTGGTATTTTGGTTGGTTGGCTGAATTTTGCTTTGTATTTTTTTATTTAGTTCTAACTTAAAATCTACCCCAAGGTAAGGCACTTATAATAAAACTTATAATATCATGTGCATGAAAAACATTTACTTAGAAATCTTACTTTTAATTCTCAAGAATTAGAGTCTTCCTTATAGAACGACTTCCTTATATATAAATACTCCAATCAGAAACGGCATTTTCCATACACGAGCAGTGTCACTTTCATACATGATTACATACATAAAGTGCTGAGTAAGAGAAGTTTTCTAATCTGCTTTCACCCTGAGTGAGGTAAAATGAAGTAGTATGCCTTGGAGCACTCAGTGGACAAAATTCATTCCCAAATGTATATATATATATATATTGGTGCCATATTTGTTTAAGGGTCTGGGTAAAAGCCGCCTCATGGCTTTTCTCTCATTATAATACAAAGTTCTTTAATAAACAAAATGGAGGCCATTTAGGATATTTGTGGCACTGAATAAATATTTCATTGCAGTATGCTATTGTAACCACTGACCATCAAAATAAGTGACGACACCAATGGAAACATGGTGGAAAATGCATTTCCACTAATGGTAGTAATGAAATTGGTCCCTACAGCTGATTCATGCTATTTTAGTACTCTATTACTCATGATAGCCCATGATGATGAAGCATTAAGAGGAGAAAAAAAAATAACATTCCATCATTTTATATTAAGGGAAGGCAGACTTACCATTCTGGATTTGGCAGAGGCAGCCTGAGCGAAGAAATGATGCTAAGGGGCAGGAAGAATTGAGAAAAAGCAGCATTATATGATAATGCACAACTGTGGTCCTTAAGGCCTTAAATGTCAGCTGTTATTCTCATTTGCCTGCCACAATAGTTATAAACTGCATATTCCAAGATATGAATCAGAAGGTTAAAAAGAATAGTAGAAAACCAAATTATACACCATTATCAGTGACGCAACACTGAACTATACGGTTTACACCACAAACACACGCACGTCTGCAAATCTTCTTTCCAATTCTGTAACAGAACCCTATCTGTACTCTGTATAATGACTGTAAGTATGCACATTTGTCACTCATTCAGTCAATATTAACTTTAGCTAATGTGCCATTTATCATAATACAAATTTGCTAGAAAGGCTCATGTGAGACTAAACTACTTTTTAGACTAAACTCGTTTTCCAGTTTTATAACAATAATCGCCAGCCTTTCTTTATGAGAAAACATGTATTTTTTTTAAAGGAAAGAATTGGAATGAAAGGAATAGCTAGATTATACAACTCTACACCTACCAGAGTTTTGTGGTTCTTCACAGCAGGGTCAAATCCATCCTTATCTGACCGCATCTGTTTTAGTAGAGGGTCCTGGCAAACCAAACCTAGAGGCAAAAATAATAATTCATTCATTAAAAATATCTATAAAAATTCTTGGCATACTTAATAAAATATTGCTCTGAAGGTAATAAAGTAGGAATAGGGAAAAACCTATTCCTAAAATACTGTCATATGGTATTAAACAAAAAAAAAAAAAGAATATGATACAAAGTTGAATAATTCTATTTTATAGACATAAAATGCAAATATTTGCATTTCCACACTGAAGCGGAAAGTTGGAAGTTGATAGTTCAAAATGCAGCAGAAAATGAACCTGGGAAAATACAGGTCCTGTGGCACTGTTCTCATATAGTACATAGGATCCCGGCAATGCCATAGCAATCCATAGCTGGAAGTCGAAGAGAGCAAAATCAGCTGGGCTGTCAGGGTGGGAGTGATGGAATTACTGTGGTTGTATGCGGAAGAGGGAGAACAGTACTGTAGCATGATCAGCAGTTTTTAAAAAATGCAGTAAGAGCAACAAAAAAAAAGTACGCGCCGTATCGGCCAGAGTTAGAATCCTGACGATGCCACAGCCATCTATGGCCAGGAGTCCAACAGAGCAAAACTGTCTCTCAAGTGCTAAGTTAGGCAGGAGGAGGTGCTTATTCATGCAGAATGTTGTGGACAGTGCTTTCCTCCAGGTGTGTTAACATGCCAAATGGGCAACAGTTTTGGATTTGGGTAACTGGCTTCACATGTCTCAGAACAAGCATATGATAGCTTGGATTGGTAGCTGCCATTTGATATTGAGGAGGCCTAAATTGGTGGGTGGAGTTTAGCCAAGACTAAAGTTAGAGAGAAAATCTGGGTTAAAAGAAGATGCATTGGCTGGCTTCACATATCTCGGTGGTAGCTGTGTGATAAGGACGAGCTATCCAGTGGGTGTGATCTGGCAGATAATCAAATTGGGGATAAAATATGGAAAAATCCAAAAGAATTTGGAAAAAGAATGAGATATCTTTAACACATATTCACTGCTTTCTTCCATCATCTCATCCCTGGCATTCAAATGCTAACAAAAACCAGCCTCTCCACCTATCCAACAATGCATCAGTCCAACAACGACTAGAAATTTATAACATCCCATCTCCATCTAAACTGGAACTATGAAAGGACCATTATTATGCATCACTCCTGTGGCATCAAGGAGCCTGGCCACATAGACAAGTCTAAAGACCTTTTATTATATTACATAATCAAAATCTTTTAGGGGCTATAAACATACCCATTATCTTCACCACAGAGGCAAAGTAGAAAGACCTGAATATGAAAATAAGACAATTCCAGAGATGGAATTTCTGTGGTAAAAAAAAAAGCTGCCTAAAAAAAAAGGCCAAAACTATGGCCTGACAAATGTAAAGTAATGCTTATTGCTTCCTGAGAAAGACTAATAAATTATTATTGTTCACAAATTGGTTCAGAACTTGTTCAAAAGCAAATGAACTGCATTAAGCATTAAATAATGCTAGATAAATAAATAAATGGTATACAAGGTCTGTCTGGAAAGTAACAAGAATGAAATTCCCTCGCTCTGTAGGGCTCACACATGAGGAAGGTGGTTCAGGGTCAGTTAGAGTGGGATCTCAGATAAATGGTAGGATCCATTTCAGCTGCAAAGAAAGCTCATAGGAGCAAATAAAAATGAAGTCACTGTTCATTGTCTTTTTTTGCTTCTCAAGGGAACGTCCATAAAGAATTCATATGAGAAGGCCAAACGGTACATGGAACATTTTACCTTGGAGTTTTGGAACATCTGAGGAAGAGGGTTTTGCGTGTGTACTCTCAGATGTATCCTCCATCATGACAAAGCACCAAGTCACACTTCATTGGCTGTGAAAGATATCAACATTCCGGCCATCTCTTCGACACGGAATGAGCCATATTCTCGTTACTTTCCGGACAGACCTTGTATAATAAAGAGACCGCTGCTCTTCAGGCAGTCCAGAAGAATTTAATGATAGTTTTATGTTAATACTTCCACAACGTTGGTACACTCATGCCAGTGAATAATCCCTGTGGTTTTCTTTCAAAACCATCAATGTCACTGACAACATGAAATGAATATGGGAGTATTTATATGGGACTACAAGAATGCTTGCGTGCATTATAAATGAAACCACCAACAGGCAGCAAAATGTTCAGTTAAAGGATTATTGTCATTTTGCAATATGGATTACGTGACTAGCAAAAATTCCATAAACAATAGGAAAAAGAAACACACAAACATAGGATTAGCCTGAAGCAGGCCCCATGTGAAGTGAAAAAGAACATCTTTTTTTTTTTATAGCTAACTGGAAATCACTCCTTCACTATTTTGCACATAAGAGCAACACAGAGGATCCTATTTATCAAGGTCATGTACAGTCAACTCTAATAATAAAATGAGAATACAATAAACTAAAGCTATAATAAATAAGAATTACATATTTAGAATATTATGAGTTCTAAAAACAAAAATAGCTTAAAAACTTAAAAACCATATTGGTGCATGCAGGAAACTACAGGGGTTAGACAATGAAACTGAAACACCTGTCATTTTAGTGTGGGAGGTTTCATGGCTAAATTGGACCAG
>JAOTRJ010000002.1:17072745-17083921 GCA_028564905.1 Leptodoras praelongus | reverse complement strand
AATGAAGGTCAGTCAGTTGAGATGGTTTGGGATGAGTTGGAGTGCAGAGTGAAGGCAAAGCAGCCAACAAGTGCTCATCACATCTGGGAGCTCCATCAGGTGATAACCTCATGAAGCTGATTGTTAGTTTACTACATGATTCGTTATGTGTTCCTTCATAGTCTGGATGACTTCAGTATTCATTTACAATGTAGTAAAAAAAGAAAAACATAGAATTAGAAGGTGTGTCCAAACTTTTGACTGGTACAGTATATTGTCAGTGCCTGATTCTCTTAATTAAAAGTTTCTCTGCACAAAATTCTTTCAAACATTATTCATAGTCTTTTCAGGACTGTTTCTATTGATATACAACATACTCCTCTTGTTCATAATGGAACTAGAAGGCCTTTATGGTGTGTGTCCTGGAAAACCTCCTTGCTCTGTTTTCACAGTGAGCCAGCAAGCAGTGGGTGGTAATCTCAGGTACACTGCCTGAAACAGTCACACAGTGTTTTCATACGAGCCAGCTGTCCTGAAGCTTATAAATTTTTGCTCATTTTTAATCCACAGTCTTTTAAATAGGCTTTGTCATAATACAAGTTGTTCTTTTGACTGTTACATGTACTGGGCCAGGTTTCTCATTTAGATTTCATTTAGCTTGGAATGGTTCTCATTTATGTGTTTTAAAAACCATAAATAACAACAACAACAACAACAACAACAACAACAATAATAATAATAATAATAATAATAATAATAATAATAATACCTTTATATTAACACCAGGGTTCTCTCCATCCTGGGAAAACAGGTTTCCATGTGTCCTTACAACAAAAAATATCACATAAGGATAATCAATTCAATCCCCAAACACTTGTGCCAAAACATTATTTTTAAGCCAGTCATCTGCACTCACTTGCTCTTACCATTTGTACTGCCATTCCTGTTCTGCCGTGACAGATGGAACCAGTAAAGGAGGATATCAGAATAATATAATACATAATACCAATAATACTAATAATGCTTTTGTTAATATAACATAATAACACTGTATATCAGGAGTGCTCATATTAGGGAATCATTAGATTAAGCCTATCTGTCCTTGAGAATGCATATTTTTTGCAAAATAAGACACTGTGGGTATACATCACCCTGTGTTACTTGGGTCCCTGCATTGCTTATAAATAACTGTGTTTCTGTTATGTGACATGGATGGATGTTATTGATTTCTCCTCCTCTTGCCACCTCCTTCTGTTCCTCTGTCTCTGCCTGTATTTGATTTACTCACTCTCTCTCTCTCTCTCTCTCTCTCTTTCTCTCATTCTGTCTCTCTCTCTCTATATATATTTCTGTCTCTCTTTCTCTTTCTCTCATTCTGTCTGTCTCTGTCTCTCTCTCTCTCTCTCTCTTTCTCTCATTCTGTCTGTCTCTCTCTCTCTCTCTCTCTCTATTTCTGTCTCTCTTTCTCTTTCTCTTTCTCTCATTCTGTCTGTCTCTGTCTGTCTTTCTCTCTCTCTCTCTCTCTCTCTCCCTGTTTCTGTCCAACAGAACTGCAGCTCTCATGTGAGGCGGGCTGTTGTCACCTGCTTCTCGGCCGGCTGCTGCGGTCGGCATGGCAACCGGCCTGTGCGCTACTGCAAGCGTTGCCATGTCAACCACCACAGCAGTGAGGTGGGTGCTTCAGCAGAGACTCATCTGTACCAGACCTCTCCTCCCCCCATCAACACGCGTGAGTGTGGAGCTGAGGAGCTCGTTTGCACTGTGGAGTCTGTCATCAGGTACCCACTCTGTCTGCACTGACCACTACTGTGCCTGAAGCTGTATTTACAGAGTTACACACTTTCATGTTACCTAGTATTACTGGGTAATGTAAAAAATAATAAACACTTTCATTTCTTGAAATGTATTCTGATATATATGACTCTGGGTGAACGTGAATAGCGTCGGCTGACAAGAACCGTTTCATGCGATAGCCATGCAACACTGCCTCAAGTAATATTAGAATTCAATGCTGGGGCCTCAACAAACATCAACGTGAAGCACTACCAAGTATTAACTGGTATACCAGTTCATACTGGTATACTGGTATATAAATGTATATACACACACACACAGAGTTTGTGTGTGTATATATAAATATTTGTGCAGTTTGTCAATTTATTTATCAGTTCACGCACAACATTGAGGCCTCATACCCCCTGTTATTGAAGCAGATAATTTTGTATGATGGGACACAAAATATTGACAATATTGATTGTATTTTGCTGTATTAGCAGCTGTATCATTCAGTGTGTCAGTAGGTCTTGTCTATCATTTGTCTCATATTGTGTCAGCCTGCTGAAAGAGGCAGAGATCCATGCAGAGCAGCGGGAGTTTGAGATGAACCGCCGGCGTCAGATGGGCCTCTCCACATCCCACCACTCTTTGGACAACCTGGAATTTGACAACAAAGAAGATGACCAGCATGATCAGAGGCTGCTCAGTCAGTTTGGAATCTGGCTCTTGGTAAGGAGTATGTCCATGCTCTGTGTGTGTGTTAGTATGAGCGTGTGTGTGTTTTTTCTATTTCTATTCTATTTGGAAAAATATATAATATACTTGAATTAGTTTTGTCTGAAAAATTGTTTTCTTTGTACAGTAATACCATCATTACCAATACTAATTCACTAAGGCTATAACAACTATTACCAAAATACTAGACTTCTAAATACCACAATCATATTATCCCTATTTCCTTTACTAAAGCAGTCCTTTGACAAATATCATATTAATACAGCTAATGCACTACTACAGCTGTACTAACAAATTACAAGTTCATCTTTTTAACCCATCATTTCCATCCACCTTCCATTCCCTTAATTCTGCTCCAGGTCAGCCTGTGTACCCCCAGTGAGAACACACCTACAGAGAGCCTTGCCCGTCTGGTTAGCATGGTCTTCCAGTGGTTCCACTCCACTGCCTACATGATGGACGATGAAGTGGGCAGTCTAGTGGAGAAGCTTAAGCCGCAGTTTGTAACAAAGTGGCTTAAGACTGTCTGTGATGTGCGTTTTGATGTCATGGTCATGTGCCTGTTGCCAAAGCCAGTGGAGTTTGCCAGGGTAAGAAGAAGTTCTGATCTTCATCTGCTAAATTGATTGTATGGATTTAGGCTTCCTTCAGACTGTATGTATGTGTGTGCTTACAGGTGGGTGGCTACTGGGATAAATCCTGCAGTATAGTTTCACAGCTAAAAGAAGGCCTAAACCGTATCCTGTGTTTAATCCCCTATAACGTGATCAGCCAGCCACTTTGGGAGTGTTTTATGCCTGAATGGCTGGAGGCCATACGAACTGAAGTGCCTGACACCCAGCTGAAGGAGTTCCGGGAAGTCCTTAGGTATAATGATGGTTTATAAACAATACAACACTCGGTATTATAGCATTTTTGCAGTTACAGTTAACTTAACACCTTTACTGGTATAAAGGGGAACATTTCTGTATAATATACGTATGAAATCTGTTTTCAAATGTGATCAACACTCAGGTGTTGTAATGCTTGGCTTAAAGAAACAGCAGAGGTACTCTTATTTAGCCTGTCATGGATACCATGGCAACACATGCAACACCTACGTACTTTGACATTCATCACAAATGAGGTCAAATGTGAAACCCCCTTTGGCTCTGTGGAATAATTTTTGTAATGAGCAGCCTTATAGAGGTCACTTTTAATGAGAAGACAGCAGTTTGTGTGCCTTTAGCCAAGTCTCCTGGCCTCATTTGTCTACTCTATGAAAAATCCTCTATGAGCTTATGTTCTGGATTAATTAAGTCTATTCATCTGTCTTTGAGTTAATGCTGAACCTGTTTCTATCATTGTTTTGGCTTTATTGTGAAGCAGGTGTGGTCATATTGTTCTCGTTCACCTCCTTCTCTCTATTTCTTCCTATAGCAAGATGTTTGATATAGAATTATGTCCGTTGCCCTTCTCAATGGAGGAGATGTTCGGTTTCATAAGTTGCAGATTTACTGGATATCCTGCATCAGTACAGGAACAAGCTTTACTATGGCTACATGTGAGTATTCACAGTGTACATGTATATGAGAAAACTACATACACCCATTACAATCATACATAGTGACTTAGATAGACAAAGTAACAATCTCTGAACATGATTCTCTTTTTTTGTTAAGTTTAAGAACTAAGTTTATACATGCCACATGTCTATTTTGGGATGATTATGGGAAAAAATATAATGGCAGGACACATGCTGAGTATGGATCTGGGTCAGTGGTATCGTGAGACAAACACAGTGAGCCGAATCTTCCAGATTTGAGTCTTTGATGTCACATTTTTAGCTGCTGACTGTTCCTGGTGCATCCTATTTGCTGTCTGCAGAGAGCCACATCTTTAGGTCCATCAATGTCATTTCATTTAAAAAGATTAAGCAAACATTCATGTCAGAAATTGCAGTGATGTCATCCCTAAACCTAGAACATTATGCTGACATTCATTGTGCCAGCTTTTAATAATGTTTTATCATGATGCTTCATTTTTACAAAACCGTTTTTGCATATATTTTTGTGCTTCCACTAAACTTGATGCTTGACATATGCATGATGCGGATGATGTTGTCATACTTTATGTTTTATGACCCAATGTGTACAGGTGCTGTCAGAGCTGGACATTGTTGTGCCCCTGCAGCTCTTGATTGGCATGTTCTCAGATGGTGTGAACTCTGTGAAGGAGCTAGCTAATCAAAGGAAGACTCGAGGCACAGACCTAACAGGAAATACTGGGGCCAGAAGGGTATAACAGATATTTATCAACTCGATTGGGCTCTGTATAAGGAGAATACAACCTTAAATATTGCTTGTGCAATGTGCAGAGTCTGCTCAATTGTTGGGTGCAATATTAAAGGGAGGCTAGTTGTCATGACAACAAGGAGAAGACTAAATATAGACTCTTTAAAAAGGCTTGATTATTGGCAAGCAAGTGATACATCCAAACACCACTGGATTACTAAACAGAAAGGGGAATAGTGATTTCATAAAATATTTAATTGTGTATTTTGAGGTACAACTAAAAGTTCAGCTTAGATGCATGAGAATAATTTTTTTATAAAGAAGGCCTATAATCGTTTGCAAAGATTGTGATGTGCTTGTCTTTATGTAGGTGAGTGTGGTGTCAGACCCTGGTAGAAGGGGGCATAACAACATCCTAAGTCCTTTCCCCAGCCCATTCCGAAGCCCATTCCGTAGCCCTTTGCGCTGCAGCCCCTTTAAAAACCTGGGTCATGCCACAGGTAACTGTGCTCTAGATTTGGACTGTGATGATGATGACATGAACCTGGGCTGCTTCATCCTCATGTTTGACCTCATTCTCAAACAGGTGACCAATGCAACAGGACCATACAGTAAACATCACTTCTTTTCACATACTCTTTCTCCTAAAGAGCTGATTCCAGTGTTTCTTTGTTTGTATAGATGGAGCTTCAAGATGATGGAGTGACTCTGGGATTGGAAGGCAGCCTGGGAAGAGACATTGTAGGGATCATTAACAGTGTGTTCCAGGCTCCCTGGGGTGGCTCACACACCTGCCAGAAGGATGAGAAGGCTATGGAATGCAGCCTGTGCCAGTCCAGCATCCTCTGCTACCAACTGGGCTGTGAGCTCCTCCAGAGACTCACACCTCCTGAAGAGATACGCTTGGTGGTGAGACAGCATACACAGAAACACACACTTATACAGACACACAAATGGACATCATAAGAGGTTTTTTTTTGCTTTTTCTAACAGGAGACTGCAGATAGTCTCGAGGAAAGTTTGGTCTTTCCCAGGTCTGAACATTGCCTCAAACCAGAGAATGGCACAGAAGAGAGGGCTGACCAGGACAACCCTGACAACCAGAGTGATTCCACTGATAATCCACGTCTGTATATATGATGGCTATCAGAAGAAATAGAGATAACTATTTGATGGAACATTTGATGGAACATCAGCAATACTAGATCACATCTAATGTGACAGTATATGCAGATAGCAACCTGGCATGTAGTAATATTGAAAAGACCATTATAATTCCATATTGTCTTTGTTTTTCCTCTTTACCACAGCTTTAAAGAATAACACTGAAAGGAAATTCTCCTATCAGCAGCTTCCAGCTTCTCTCAGGCTTATTTATACTATACTTCAGGTAAAC
Source organism: Leptodoras praelongus (assembly GCA_028564905.1). Taxonomy (NCBI): domain Eukaryota; kingdom Metazoa; phylum Chordata; class Actinopteri; order Siluriformes; family Doradidae; genus Leptodoras; species Leptodoras praelongus. The sequence goes on along the minus strand of JAOTRJ010000002.1, from coordinate 17,077,762 downwards.
ATAACATCCTCCTGTTTAACACACTGCACATGAAGCTTTTTTATTTACTTTCTGAATTCAGATAAGTACTGCTTTCCCATTGTAGGAGATGGCTAAGTTTGAGGAGCCAGACATCCTCTATAACATGTTGAACTGTGTAAGGATCCTGTGTCTGCATGGGGAGTGTCTGTATCACGCCCGCAAAGATCACCCTCAGTTTTTGGCCTACATCCAAGAGAAGATGCTTATTCCAAGGTATTAATTAAAGATGCTACTCCTTAATTAAAGTAGCCTAAATAATATTTGACCTTGTATGAAATGAGTATTATGTTTACCCCTTTTCTATAAACATTGTTTGTAATATAAACTATAACCGTAAATGTGCACCATGGAAAATAGGAAAATGACACATGATAGAAAGCAAAGATCATGTTTCAATTATTGCATATGTTTGTGATGCAATATCTGCTCTGATGCCCAGCCTGTGGTCCATGCTGAAGTCTGAGTTCTGCCAGCTGGCCTCCCTTGCAGTGCCACAGCTGCTCCATGCTCTGTCACTGTCCCATGGTGCTGATATTTTCTGGAAGTTGGTGGACAACAGTTTCAACAACAAGGACTGGAAGATTCGCTTTGAAGCAGGTCAGATACATTTGCAAGTCTTGTCTTGACTTGAAGCAGCGTTGTGGCTTTGATCCTAGTATGAAAATCTGTGATCAATATGTCACTATACTAAAAAGCGGTGTTCATTTAGCAAAAAAACATCCTTTGATGTTCCCTTTTTACACACTGCCTTATAGATCTCCATCTTGCTAAACTGTAATTGTGCTTGTGTGTGTGTGTGTGTGCATGAGCTTATTCTCTATTGGTTGCTATGGTTACCAGGCTGGCTCCTAGAGCATTGAGGAATTGTGGGATTAAAGAGGCCTCTTATGATGATTGGCAGACAAGCTGTGACCTTGTAGGTAAAGTGAGAGGATGTTTGACTTGATGCAGAGTGAGAATATGCATCAGAAAGAATTAATGACGGTGAAACAGAATATACAGTCTACAGCAAAATGCAATCTGCATCACATCCTAAAATATGTTCCTTAGTTTTATCCTCCAGGGGTTGTCTAAATCAGAGATGTAGAGTACTGCAGAGCTAAAGGCTTTACTTTTTAAATGTGTGACTGAACTAAGGCACAAGGTGTAAGCAGGCAGTATTCAGAAATGGGTTATGCATGCCTATTGATGACTTAATACCGAGCACCTCAAGCACTACTGTCTGGCATTTTGATGTAACCAAAGAATTTCAGGCTGAAATTTCTATTTTGGATATAAAACACACACACATATACACACACAAAGCAATAGAGTGCCATTTGAGGCCAATATTAAATGTGTCATCATAGATGTAGGTTTACGGGGGGAGGGGGCCATCGCACACAGATGTGAGATGTGTTTCCTCCTGGCTGTTAGATTTGACCAAAATGATTGCTTTTAAATCATGTTATTTTTATTCGCCTCTAAAAGAATTATGATTGGGTACTGTGGTGGGAGGAAGGCACAGTTGCTGGTTTGTCTGCCAGTATGTACTGGGAGCCCCTCCGCTAATCACAGCCAGCTGCTGCTGTTTCATGGAGGAGCACCCACAGAATAAACGCTCAGCTCTTGCCGGTATGGGAGAAAGGACGTTGGCTTCCCTGCCATATGGAGTGAGAGCTTACAGATAAAAATGCACTCTCTAGATGGGAAGAAAGCACTTTGGGTGTGTGTGTGTCTGAGCTTGGTATGGTTGTCAGTCATCAGCCATGCCTGGGATGAGATAAAAGTACTTGGGTTTTCTGGCACATCTTTACATCCTCATGCACATCTGACACAGTCTGTGCAGTCAGCAATATCTTGATTTCCATTAGCAGACTAACATTTTTCAAACATTTAAAACCAAGGTTTATAATGAAAAGAACTACTTAAAATGATATTTTTATATCAGGTGGATGAGAGTGCAGCCAGGTTCATTGTGCATGACAGTGTCAGAATTAAATACCAATGTTTGGCATTTCTGGTGTGGCATATCCTATATTTTATTTAACATAAAACACTACTCATGGTAGGTCTGCAAAGGTTGAAATAAAGCCTACTGGTGAACATCTAAAAATCTGTAATATCTTTCAGTGTGTACAGTATATATATTGCACTGCATATTATAATAAGGAATAGAAAGGAATGTAATTTGGTGACTGGCCTCAGGAGCCAGTCACATATGGCTGACTATATTGCGCCATCTATTGATGCATTAGATCACTTGTAGTTCATGTATTGACTTAATGACCGGGTTTTTTCTTTATCCTCCTATATTCTGTATAAATCATGTATTATTAAACTAGTAACTGAACTGTAAGTATATGTGTTTACAGTGGAGCGGGTTGCAGTGCTGTGTCGCTTTCTGGACATTGGCTCCGTAACTAAGAGCCACCTCCTGAAGTATTCACTGGCTCATGCTTTCTGCTGCTTTCTGGCCAGTGTTGAGGATGTCAACCCTGCTGTGGCCACCAGAGCCAGGCTACTGCTCGACACACTTAAACGGCCATCTCTGCAGGTGTAAACACACACACACACACACACACACACGCACACACACACGAAAATTATTCTCTATCTCTCCTGTGCTATGCTCTGTGACATTGATTTTAAAAGTCTGTTTAATTCCCATCAGGCCCTGTGTCTGTGCTTGGACTTCCAGTTTGACACGGTTGTGAGAGACCGTCCCATAATCCTGAGCAAACTGCTTTTGCTGCACTCTCTAAAGCAGGATATCCCTGCACTGAGCTGGGAATTCTTTGTTAATCGTTTTGAGACTCTGTCCCTTGAGGCTCAGCTACACCTGGACAGCAACAAGGAATTTCCATTCCCTACAAGTAAGCAAGTGTATATCCGTGTATATTTGTGTGTTTAATAGCCTTCAGCTTCAAGACATTTGTTTGTTGCATAGACACATATTTGGTCACAAGCTGTTTAGTACATGTGTCCTGTCTAAATAAAACTGTCTTTGCATGTCCCTAAGATGTCTGCATAGAACAGAACAGTACTTCAGTTTTACTGAGCATTTTGGAGAATCTGCCACAGCTCTTCTGGAGACTTTGACTGTCACACTTACTTCCTTTTTTTGCATGCAAAACCCAGCAGCCTTCATTATGTTTTTTGTCTGAAAAGTCGGCTCAGGTGGCTCAGCTGTTGGGTTACTGAATAGAAGGTTGGGGGTTCAAGCCCCAGCACCACCGAGCTGCCACTGTTGGGCCCTTGAGCAGGGCCCTTAACCCTCAACTGCTCAGTTGTATAAATGGGGTAAATGTAAGTCACTCTGGATAAGGGTGTCTGCCAAATGCCATAAATGTAAATGTAAGTGCTCTGTTATGTAATGTGTTGCTTTCGTTACTGCCAGACAAACATTTTTGAGTAACATTTAATTTTTTTTGGAAAAGTAACATTTGGAAATATAAAATCTTTTTGTCCTGACTTAATGATGCAGAACTAAAAAAACATGAATAACAAAAGTTATAAAAAAATATATCGTTTTTTTAAGACTTTTGCACAGTACTGTGTGTGTGTGTGTGTGTGTGTGTGTGTGTGTGTACATTTTTAATGCAGTTAAAATTGTTGCATTTTCCTCCTTTATATCCTAAGCCATCACTGCAGTCCGGACTAACACGGCCAATCTTAGCGATGCAGCTATGTGGAAGATCAGACGAGCTCGTTTTGCACGGAATCGTCAGAAGAGTGTTCGCTCCATCAGGGACAGTGTAAAGGGGACAACCGACTCTAAACGTGCCTTTTCCCTGCCTGAGACATTTTGTGCCAAGCTGCGTGAGTTGTCTTACTTATCTCTTTCTCTTTCTTTCTCTTCTACCTTCATCTTTCTGCTAACACATTCACCAGCGTGTTTGACTGTATTAATAATTTATTACTGTCACTTTGTGTTTCAACTCTATAGTCACTGCACACAACACATTGAGTTCCAGAAAAAGCTCACAGACATTTAGCCATAAATAATTTTATAGATAGTATAAGTAAATGTTCTATTGTAACATTTTGTAGCAAGTTATATGGTCTTATACAATATATTAGGCAGTAATTTGATCTAAATGTGTGAATCATTGGTAGAATTGTGGTGTGATAACCTTTTCAACTGTGTAATTATTTTTTCATATGTGGTGTCTTAGCTCTGAGGCTTACAAGACAAGAGCACTCTGCTCCCACACTTGGAGATATGCTCGAGAAAGTCTTGCCAGGTAATTAATTTTAGCAGTAAATGGTAGTTTACATGAATACATGTAAATAAACAGTAATATGAGATAAATCATTTACAGTTTATGTTTTAAACAGATAATAAGATGATCAGATGATAGGTTTGTTTTTCATTTATTTTGCTTTGCTTACCCACATACCACCTGTTATTTTGAAGATTGGTTAAATGTTTGCTGTACTGATGCAACATCCCACAGTTCTTAATGAAGACATTTATGGTGATAACCTTAAAATGAAATGAACCAGTTCTTTCATCCTCCTCAACCTTTAGATGAATCACTGGGCTAAGTTTAGCCCTCATGTCTTATGACTCAGTTTATATTCTGAAACCCTCCAATCAGATGCTGAATATGTCCACTTTGTGCAGCCCATCTGCCAGGTCAAAGCTCTCCTCCCGAGGATGACTCAGTCATCAAGGACCTCCTCCCTGAGGATAATGGCATAGACCACCAGACTGTTCACCAGCTTATCATGGTGCTAATGAAGTTCATGGCAAAGGATAAGAGCAGTGCAGAAACTGATATTGGCAGTGCCAAAGCCTTTAATACGGTAAAGAGGCACCTGTATGTATTGTTAGGCTATGATCAACAGATCGGCTGTTTTATGATCGCGCCCCAGAAGATGCGTTCCTCCACCTGCTTCAATGCATTTATTGCTGGCATTGCACAGGTGAGATGTTAACTGGATATTAATATATTAACAGTCTTGATATGAAACCAAAGTCAAAATAAGTTTTGTTCACAAATCGGCTATA
>JAOTRJ010000002.1:17062664-17072724 GCA_028564905.1 Leptodoras praelongus | reverse complement strand
TATATATATATATGGATATATATATACAGTATATACACACATTCAACACTGATATTTATTGGTGTTAATGGGCTTCTATAAGGTAATGGATTACAACATCGGTTTGGGGAAGCAGATGCTGCCCCTTGTGGTCCAGGTGCTGAAGTACTGCACATGCCCACAGCTTAGACCCAACTTCCAGGAGGCACCACGCTGCTCACTTTGGGCTCTAAGGCCACACATCAGGCAGATGTGGCTAAAAGCCTTACTTGTCATTCTCTACAAGGTATAAAATTTACTTCTTTACATCTTCCCTATTTTTTCCATTTTATTTCTTTAAATAAACAGGATTAATCCATATTTTACATTACACTGACTTCGCCTCTTAAAGCATATTATTCAGTAACTACTTTGAATTAATCACTAATGAATTAGAAGCTCTATATAAACAAGACCTGGACTTTGAAGTAAATGAATAACACAAGCACAGTTGCACAATGTATCAGCCATATACAATAAGTAGTCTGGTGTCAAAAAGACGTAATAGAAGATTATTTAATGTCTCAGCAGACTCAAAAGTGGCAGTGTAAGCGGATAGCAATGAAAACACCAACCTGACCGACAGGGATGCACAGACACTTTACAGGACAGTTCTAAATATCCCAAACTACAGCTACCAAAACTAACAATGAATAAGCACCTCAAAGCTTCACAAAGCTGAAATTCCATAGCTATTTCATCAAAGGCCAGTGAACAAAGATGCATAATGTGGTGTAAGAAGCACAAACCCTGGACCCCTGGGGCAATGGAAAATAAGCAGTATTTCACAGTATTTCTAAAGTCCGGAAGGATTTATGTTTGAAGGAAGTTGAAGAATGCCTTTAATACTTTGTCAAGTCTGTTGCCAAGTGTTAATTACAAAAGTGGAGTCATAATGGTTTGTGGGAATTTGTTCTAATGATTATTATGAATGGTTGCCAACAGCCAACAAATCAAATTTACAGCATCAGGTGCATCCTATGTTGCCAACACGCTTTTTTCCATATTCAAGAATGATAACACCGTTAAACATACTGCTAAAATGATTCAGGAGTGTTTAATGAACATCAGCCTGCAGTCTGGTATTTTCTATGTCAAGAATAATAGTCAGTATCCACCACAAATTATCTGGAACTATGAAATAAAAAACTGATCTGCTAATATATTGTTATATGTTTCTGTGATTCTGATTATATTTTCCTTTCCTAGTATAGAGTTATGGAGTAAGCAATGCATATCTGGAACAATCAACCGGTCCTGGGGGTTTATGGGGTTAAAAAACAAAAACAATAATAATAGATATCAGAATCTGTGACTGTAATATCTGCACCATTTTAATATTTAGCTTTAACCTTTCTGAATAATTGTCTTTTGCAGTACCCATATAGAGACATGGATGTAAGTAAAGAGGTAGTGCTGCACCTGATCCACATCACCATCAACACCCTAAATGCACAGTACCACAGCTGCAGACCTCATGCCTCAGCTGGTCCACTCTACAGTGACAACTCCAACATTAGCCGTTATAGTGAGAAAGAAAAAGGTGAAAGTGAACAGTACAAAGCACAAGGTGCAGTATAAGGAGTGGTAGCTTTTGATTTGAAATAATCATTTGTTTCTTGCCTTGTTTTGCAGAGGAGGATAGTGTGTTTGACGAATCAGACATCCATGACACTCCCACTGGAGCAGGCAACAAGGAATCACAGACCTTCTTTGCTCGACTTAAAAGGATCGGAGGCAGCAAGTCTGTCAAGTATCAGCCTGTGGACCTCAATGCACAAAGAAGTAGGTGTCTGCATGTGTATGCAGTAAATCCTGTGGCATACTAACATTGTAGAGAGGTTCTTCGTGACAGTGCTGCACACATTCACAGAGATGAGTAACAAGCCCATTTTGTTAAACATTTAATTGAATTGTTTATGGAATTTTAGGGGAAGCCGTGCTTCCAGCGCAGCCTTAAAGCAACTGGCTAAGCTTTACAATCTGTTCCAGGTGAGATTGAGTTGGCGGAGTACAGGGAGGCAGGAACCCTACAGGACAGTCTGCAGCATCCAACACGAGAGGAAAGCAGCAGCAAGAAAAAGCGACTACAGGCCATGCACAAACAGAAATCTCTTGACATTGCCAACACAGACTCTATCCTCTTCAACCTCGATGAACACCGCCGTAAATCCTGCATTGACCGCTGTGACTTGCAAGGGCCTCCACCTCCACCACCCTCATGTTCTAGCTCAGTGACTAGACAGTCACGCAGAGCAGATCAACGTGCCAAAGAATCTTCAGAAGGATCCAATCTCCATTTTGATAACATCAGGCCTGTTATTCCAGAAGTGCGTCTGAGCTGTATGGAGACTTTTGAGGATAAATCTGTAGGGTATGACTCTCCCCTGGTCATTTCTTCTGAGCCCTCTCATCGCAAAGAAGATGGTGACCTGATTGATCTCTCCTCAGACTGCACTTCAATACCAGAGAAGCGCTCCATTCTTTCACTGTCTGACAGTGACTCACTGGTCTTCGAACCCCTTCCACCACTGCGCATCGTTGAAAGTGATGAAGACTTGTTTGAGGCACTTTCCAAACCGCCAGTGGGAATGCAGATCAAATCTGAGCATCCATCACCATCATCTGCCAGCACTACTCTGCGTCTGTCTCCTCTTTTCCAAGTGAGTGTGGAGGATTGTTCTAAAGAAAGGACAAGCAAATCTCCCAGCCCTGCCAAAGGGAGTCCTATGCAGGCAGCTGAGAATAGAAATCCCTCTATAACCCCTACTGCCTCACTGGAGCTCCCAGATCTCATATATCATCCTGGTTTAGAGAGTCCAATGACCCTGAAGCAGAAAAGAGACCTGTTAAGAAAGTCGCCACATGTACCGGACACATCGGTAGATGATGGGTATCTGCATTCTGAAGACAAAGCCGGAGGAAGCCCCTCTGATAGATCTGTATACCTCAACATCCCTGAGGATACCCTGGAAAGCCTGGACCCACTGAAAGCCAAGCAAGAGGAGGAAGGAGGAGCTCACAATGAGGATGATAATGACGCTGAAGATGATGAGGATACTGGTGATGAGAGAGATAGCGAACCAAAGCCAGAAGATGAAAGCGATGAGGCAGAGTTTAAGATCCAGATTGTACCCCGGCAGCGTAAACAAAGGAAGATTGCAGTCAGTGCTATCCAGAGGGAATACCTGGACATTTCCTTCAACACAATGGACAAGATGGGAGAGCAGACCACAGACTCTGGTAAACTATTTTGTGAAATGTGCATGTGACCCTTTCCTTTATATATTGTAAGTGCAGAAGTCCACTTCATCTTTGTGTCCATATTTTTATGAGTATAAACTGTTTTAACATGTTACTTCCAACAATATGCAAGTCTACTAATCAGAGAAAGGAGAAAATTTACTTCATCTGATGCAAGCCTGGTGCCTTGATACAGAATACTTCAAAACAAACACTTTATTTATAAATTAAATCTCTTAAGTAACAGTAAAACAGCATTTGTAAGAGAGTATCAGTGCTATATCTATAACTCTAACAAAGCATCATAAGTTGGTCCTCCCTTATTGTCATATCTTGCAATATGACATGATTTTCATATCAAACATTTGCTAGTTATGACTCACTTTTTTATATTTATATTTATATTAATATTAATATTTTATTGCATTATATGGGCTCACAATATTAGAGAGCAATTCATCTTTCCTATCAACCTCCTGAATTGCCTTGCAGATCACAAAGCTCTGTCTAAACTGGAAAAACCCAGAGAGTCAGCCTCAGCCCCAGCACTTGAAGCCACTATCCCAGAAACAAGCAACCGCTCCTCAGTAACAAGTAGGAGCTAAATACTTTTTCATCCATTACATATCCATTACTCTGTATATCTGGCTCATAAAGCTGCCTGTTCCATTAAGCCAGCCATATACAGTATATCTAATAAGTCCCACTCATCCTCATACAAGCATAATGATTTTCAGCTGTCGTTAATGCATTGGCTAAACCTATATAGTAAGGTAGGAATTTACACAGTGATTTTATTCGATGTGCATACATTTACACATATCAAATAGATATAATGGAAATGAGATGATTGTTTGAACAGTGACCACATACTGAGACTACCATTTCAAAACACCGGTTCATGTCAGTAGAAAGGAAAATAAAGTCTTAATTATGTGTTAAATATAAATTTCATCATGAATAAAAAAATCTCATCATGCCCATTAGTACAATTATTATTTACTATAATATGTAATATATATAATATATACTATATAAAATATCTAATATTTTCCATGATTAAATTAGTTTTTTTTTTTTTTTCACAATACAACCCACAACAACACCCCCACCCCAACTTCTTGTACACCTATACACATAAATGCCACAGTGTTTTTACTCAGAGAGATCTGGTTTAACTCTATTAAATTAATTGTTTGTATACATTAATAAATCCATTGTGCTGTCTCATTCGTCTGGAGAATGTGAATGCATTTAAATTTATGTATCTTTCCTTACACACTTTTCTGCATCTCTGTTCATGTCTGACAGCTCAGTACCGTCAGACGAAACGAGGCTCTCTGGGAGCTGTGACAATGAGTCAGCTGATGAAGAGACAGCTGGAACATCAGTCCAGTGCTCCACATAATATCAGCACTTGGGAAACAGGTTCTTATCCACACTGTAGTAGGAAAAAAACACATATAGATACACATACCAGACCAGACAAAGCTTTACGAAGTCTTAATGCTGGCATTAATCATTTTGTCCTACCAGGTCTTACTAAGACCAGCTTGCTGTCAGCTCCTAGCACAGTCAGCATGTTTGTGCCTGCACCAGAGGACTTTAGTGATGAGCAACCAACCAACATGGCTGACAGGTGGATTTATTTTGTATGTTTATGCATGCGTGTTTTTATGGCTATACATCAATATAATCTTTTGTTTATAATCTTTTTGTTTTTAGGATGAGCTGTTCTTATTAATAGGTATTTTATAGAATTATGTCAGTCTTTTTTCTGAAACTTATGTGATGTCTCAGCAAGAGACTAAGGTCCAAAATATTCACTCAGAGTTCTGTTCTACATTGCAGTTCTATTATTAAATGTTGGGGTGCATTGATACCTTTACTGTTTAGGTCTAATGGTGCTCTGATACCAACATCTAATACCATGTGCTGAAGGAGAGACAAACTGAGCATCAGTATCAGTAAGCATGTTATTAAAATGAGTACAAGGTGCTGTGAATTGAAGCATGAATTGAAGGTATTCATGAGTGTTGAGCCATCCAGTAAGTATGCTCTGTTGTTTGTCAAAGCATTTCAGTTGTATGAGCACCGAGTTATGAGACACAGACACTTCCTATTACCTCACTTGCCAGAGCCTAAACTTTGCAGTTCATGGCACATTGTGCTCATTTTTTAATGTCCACACTGACTGATACTGCTCTGCAAACTCAGGTCAGCTGCTCTTACACTGTCTATTGCAAATACTGTTTAAATGTCAAACTATCTTAAACAAGCTCAGCTTGAGGTGTTTATTGCTAGCAGCAGCATAAACATAAATAAATGTTCTGTGGCACTCCTGACCACTTAATCTGAAGTTAGTCATTTAGGTGTCAGTATCAGTATCAGTGATTACCAAACACCTGTACTTGTAGTCAGGCTGGAAAAAATGGTATCAGAGCATCTTTAATTTTTATTTATTTCTTTATTTATATTTTTTTATATAAACATAATAAATAATAACCAATAAAAGGGCTCGGTGGGTAGCACAGCAAGAAGGCCACAGGTTTGATCCCCCTGTGGGGCGGTCTGGATCCTTTATGTGTGGAGTCTGCATGTCCTCCCCGTGTCCGTGTGGGTTTACTCCGGGTACTCCCATTTCCACCCACAGTCCAAAGACATGCACGTTAGGTTGATTGGCATCTCTAAAGTGGCCCTAGTCTGTGTGTGTGTGTGTGTGTGTGTGTGTGTGTGTGTGCCCTACGATGGATTGGCGCCCTGTCTAGGGTTGTTCCTGCCTTGCGTCCTAAGCTGCCAGCTCGGCACCGGCTCTCCCGTGACCCTGAAATAGGAATAAGCAGTTAAGAGCCCACAATCAAACTGCAATTTAATATCCTTTTCATTATTGTATATGTCTTCTTATGGATAGGTGTCGAGACTGTGGTGCTGTATTAGAAGAGTACAATGAAGAAACCTTGGCTTTAGCTGTAGTCGTTCTCTCAATGTTTATCCACCTGAGTCCGGACCTGGCCGCGCCTCTGCTCCTCGACATCATGCAATCAGTGGGCAGGTAAAGTTCAACTGAACAAATCAACCCACAGCCTATTCTGCATCGCTCATAGCACACAATACAAGCCTTTTTTTTTTGGAATAAGAACGGACATTAAATTACATAGTGTGAAATTAAAAATAGTAGCTGTTAAAATCATAGTGCTTGGCTGTGAAATATATTAGCCACTTCAGTATGTTCTCCAAATGTGTTTTGTGAGACAGGTTGGCATCAAGTGCCAGTTACTCAGGCCAGGCTGAAAGGTAGGTGTTTGTGGATTTGTCTTTATATGTGTGTCTAACTGTGTGTGTATGTCTAAAGTTTGTGTGTTGCACAAGTATCCCTGTGTATTCTGCAACTTATATGTGTGTGTGTTGATCATTCAAGCATGTTGATCCCTGGTAATGCTGCCGGTGTAGCTAAGCAGTTCCTGCGCTGTGTGCTCCATCAGCTCGCCCCCAATGGCATCCTGCCACAGCTATTCCAAAGTAACATCAAAGGTAACCAAACATCTGCTCATACATACATAAAACACTCTCAGAATACAAACAGAGCACACTTAACTAAATAAAAAAAAAAACCCACTGTTAGTTATAATATATTTTGGCTTTCAGATGGAAGCTTCCTCCGGACACTAGCCACATCTCTCATTGATTTCAATGAACTGAGTTCTGTGGCAGCATTAAGCCAGCTTCTTGAGGTAAGTCCTAAAATAACTGTGTTGTTTTCTATCGTCTTTCATAAAACCATGAAACCAGATTGTAAAAAAATGGGACAGGGCTTTGAAGGCTTTGTTTGCAGTGTGTAACTTTAGCAGAAGTGAATTTGAAAATACCACTGCGCCAACAGATTTTTAATGTCACACCTCCTATTGCTTCACTCTATCCACCCCAGCATAAGCTCACTCATTTCTGGCCATGAAAATAGTAACTGGGAGAGAAGAAGACAAAATGGCTTACGTCCAACCAAATTAGTAATACGCCAGCATTATAGCACTAATCTATGCTGGCACATGTGAAGTCCAGATGGACCCAAATGCACACTGTAGGAGTTAATTACAACACTGTAGGTGTTAACACTGGAAATGTTGATGTGTATGATTTTGACACAAAGCCATTCTTGGTTCTACAAGCTCTTCTGTTGGACCTTTGACAATAAAAATGGTGTACGGTTTACCAGCAGATGGCACTCTTGTCAAAGAGTCACAATCATCTTCTGTCAGGGCAGAATGTGAAAATGGGATTTGCATTGCATTTATCACACTGAATGTGAAGCTTTGTGATCATAGCACAATAATGCCTTTAAATGCTGGTCACCTCCATAAACACTCCTAACCTCCTAAGTCTTGCACTTCAGGCTATTCTATTTCTACTTTAAAACGTTATGCAATAATACAGTTTGCTTGTTTGATAAACAGAATGCAGTGTCTTATATAACACACATATTCCTCATGTGATTTCAATATTACTTGAAGTAATGTAATGAGTTGTACCTTGTTTGTAGGGTTTGAACAATAAGAAGAGTTTGCCTGCAGGGGGCACAATGCTCCACTGCTTGGATAACATTGCCAGTTTCATGGAGGCTCTTCCTATGGACTCGCCTAGTAATCTCTGGACAACTATTTGTAACCAATTCCAAACCTTTCTGACCAAGCTCCCTGCTGTGTTGCCTCTGAAGGTATTAAAGCTTCTTGCCTGTTTAGCTTTTAGATTTGAATTCGCTGTGCACAACTTGACTGTTTCCTTAATCCGATTCTTTCAAGTATCCGCTGGACTCCAGCTTGAGAATCATTATCTGCTTGCTGAAGATTCCAACTACTAGTGCAACCAGAGTAAGCTCATTTGAAATTGTCCACTTGAAAAAAGTGATCATTCACACTTATTTGAGAAAACATGTTATAAATCCATATGATCTAAATTAAACATGGTGTTTAGGCTTGGGGTTTAGGCTTAGGGCAAGACTAAGACTTTTGTCTGAATCTTTCTGTCAGAGTTTGTTGGAGCCATCCTCTAAACTGCTGAGCTTTGTTATTCAGTACGGTGTCTTCAACCTCTCGTACCTCGTCGAACTTTGTGGCCTCTGCTACAAAACCTTCAGTAAGGTAAGAGTACAGTCAATAGGCTTATAGTGCATGTGTTTCTTATATGTAAAAAATAAGAATATTAATTTATTGATGAAGGACAGATTTAGTACTTAGTGTGCTGAAATTAGAACTATATTTAATTTGATGATTGTGAAACAGTCAGTACATTGTATAAGGAGAGCTGACCTAAGGAAAGCTCAGCTGTGCTTAGATTATGGAAACGATTCTGTGCAAAAATGCTGCATACCTTTCCTGAGCACACTGGATATAAATGTACCCTTCCATCGTTGTGAAATATGGCCCCTCTTGCTCAATCGCTCTTCGTACCTAACAGTTGAAGAATTCCATCAGTGTTTATTGATTTTCAGATTTCAGAAAGCTGGTCCAGAGGAGGAGGATATACATCCACTCCAGAGATCTGCTGATAATGTCATAAGTGAATCCCTGCAGAATATTTTTTTTTACTCAGTGTGGGGGATTGTCCTTCAGCACAGATCTCCATATCACGCCATCCATCAGCATTATGCTTTATGCTTACATTTATATTGATTTCTTCGTAGACAGCTTCGCTTCCTATTCTGCAGTATTTATTTTTAATAAAATAAAAATGTAATGGACAGTGAATAAACCTGAAAATTTAGGCTTTGCAGAGTGGCATCCTAAAATGCCCTCCATAAACAGAATTAATTACTCTGTTCCAGTGTTGTCTGTGCTTCTCCTCATACCCAAAAGGATTAAATATGCTGACACAGATCCTGCTGAAAGAAAAAGAGAGAGAGAGCAGTTAAAATGATTTTTATCTGGGCTGGGACTGTATAAGTAAAACTGGGATGACTGCCACTTTAATCAGTAGGTCTTCAGCATGGAATATGGATTGAGAACATTATCCTGAAAGGGACTGAGCAAGGAAAAAATCATTAAGGCACAGAAGACAAATGGTCATATTGGATGAAGAAGCAGAGACGGTCAAAAAATAGATACTTGCATAATCCTGAACTGCAACTGGGACATGCACAAGACAAAATGCAGATTTTTTCCTACATGTTAGTATTCAGTTCCTATTCTTCTATATTTCTGTAGGAACGGGATAAGTTCTACATGTCCCGTGTAGTAATTCTGGAGTTGCTACAAGCACTGAAGTTCAAGTCTCCAATTCCTGACACTAACCTACTACTACTGGTCCAGGTAGTGTATACTTGACTGTCTTCAAAAGGTGACACTGAGAAGTAGAAATATACTAAACCTACATTTTTTTTTCAAGTTTGTGTGCACTGACATCGGAACCCGGCTATCTGAATCTACCATCCTCCAAAAACACATGATCTCATCGTTACCTGGGGTCAGAAGCACATTATAGATAATTATTTCATCTCCTGTTATTGACAGTTATTGTTAAGACTCACATATCTCTGGGGGTTTTTTTTTCAGTGTACAACAGCTGCCATGGAGTGTTTGAGACAGTACCTCAGTGAGCTGCTGGACTTTATTGCAGACATGCACACTTTGACCAAATTAAAGGTTCAGTATACATTAAACAGGGAGACATAGACATAACATTTGTTTATTGGAGACTAGAGTAGACATATTACCAAATTCTGAAACTGTGCCATATACAGGGGTTAGACAATGAAACTGAAACACCTGTCATTTTAGACCACAATAATGTATTAGTATGGTGTAGGGCC
>JAOTRJ010000002.1:17023963-17034736 GCA_028564905.1 Leptodoras praelongus | reverse complement strand
TATATATATATATATATATATATATATTTCCCAATTATTACTGTTAGGTAATAGGGTATTTTTTAAAATCAGCGGATTTTTCCTTATGGTTTATGGTATGGTACAATTTCCTTGCAGGAAGATGGTCCAGGAAAGTTTTGAATTCATTTGTGTTGCTTTTCTTCTCCACACAGACTGCCATTTGTGAACACGGGATGGCTTAAACGTCAAGTTCTGGTTAAAATGGCAAGCTCTGACAGCGAAGTGAAAACCTTGCTTAACTTCGTGAATTTGGCTTCAAGCGACATCAAGGCGGCCCTGGACAAGTCGGCCCCCTGCAGACGCTCCGTGGACCACAGGAAGTACCTTCAGAAGCAGCTAAAGCGTTTCTCGCAGAAGTACCCGAGGACGCCTCGGTGCCACACACACCGAATCAGCGAGTCCAATGCTCCGAAACTGACCGAGGACAAGTGTATGTTTACGCACGAACATGCAACAAAATTTCTGAACGAAAAGCAAGCTACGCACCCACGTGGAGAAGAGAACCTGGATGGAAACCCAAACAGTGAGAACCGGAGCGCGCCGGGTCACATTCCCATGCGCAAACGCCAGCTCCCGGCTTCCTTCTGGGAAGAACCGCGCTCTTCTCACATCACTTTTGAATATGCGTGGAAAAGCCACTCGAGCGGGACTGTAGGGTATGGACCTTCGGAGTCTGCAGGAGAGAAAAGGACCACGATTGAAGATGAACTGAAAGCTAACTCGTGGCTGCGCGTTCGACGGGGATCTTCTGACCTGGAGCCTCTTAAGGTGGATCTGACTTCCACCAACGTGGCCGTGTGCGCGTACTGTCCGCTTCAGTGCCACGGACACCGGCTCGTCCACAGCCACCTTATAACCCCTCATAGTGCGTTTAGCGATCCGGGGCTCAGGGATAAAACCCCCGCGACTGAACCGGACACGCAAAAAATCAAAGATGGACCGAAGTACCGTTCAACACACGTGGTGGTCAAGCCAATTCCAACCAAACCGGTTTCTTCATCCATTTTCAGCGTGTTCGGTTTTATTTAGGCGTCTGCGGACATGCCTGAAGATTACTGTCACTGTACATGTGACGAACACTGCGAGTTGTAAATACTTGGCCATTAAAGAGTTAACTCTGTAAATATTGACGGCAGTATAGAAGCCCTTAATGTCTTAATGAAGCACTTGAAGGGCTAATAAACATGCAGAATACTCATAAAAAAAAGATATAATCTCATGCTATTGAGGCTGGGCTTAGTCTAGTGTTTACGAAGACTGTTGTAGAAACTTTAACACTTAATAGACTGTTAACCTCGTTGGAACAGTGAGTTGGAATAATGGGGTTAATGTGTATATCATTGTGTCTCTTCCAGCTACTTCAAATGTTTCAGTTACAACAAAAGAACTTAAAAATATTACTTTAATACCAACATGGATTCTTTTTTCACAGTTCATTGTTTGGCTGTTTGGGTTCATGTATATCCTCCTCACACATCTTATATTAAATTGCTCTTATGCCTCTCAGTGCATAAATCCACACATCCTCAATACACTAAACCTCATCTAAACAATAGATCAAGCTAACTTATGAACAAGGACATCCTCATTAACATTTCCGTGCAAGCAGATTTCTTCCATGTTTCACCTGTATAATTGATATACTTCATCAAGAAATCTATTGTCTTAATGTAGGATCTATGATATGCTGAAGACTACAATCCCAAAAACACACACATCACATGATAAAAAAAATGATATCATTTTCAGTGAGGAAGTTGTACATGATTTGTAAATGTTGTTTTCAGTCACAGCACACATGAAGCTTGTTCAGTCTGTGTTCCAGTGTGAAAAGTACAGTTACTAGTATGTAGATAATCATCACTTTGGAGGTGGATAATGGTTCATTGTAATTGTATACCTATTACAAGTACTCATTATAAATTAGAAAAACCTAAAACGTGACCTCTCATCTCTTCTCACAGATAAAACTGTGTGCACAACCACCAAAAAGCCCAACTAATACAACCTTTCTAAAAAAAAAAAGGTAGAACAGAAACCTGAAATAACTTAATTTCATGTCTGAGATGACCCGAGCTTTGTATATTCTGTAGTGCTGTCCTGTGAACAGCACAGATAGAGGAGCAGTTTGCCTGGAAGTGGAAGAGTATTTAGAGATGTCAGTCTCTGGCTACCAACTTGCTCACGAATCTTCAGCCTGCACAGATGGATCAGTGGACGAGGAATTGCTGTGAAGAAGGTTTATACAGGTCAAAGCACAAAACCTTTAATGCAATGGTATAATATGCATGCCACATACATAGGTAATTACACTAGTAAGGGAAATTAGTCTTTATGAAAAAGAGGCAGGCCCTTGGAATTGACTTTACTATAAAACAGAAGAGAAATCAGACACCTCTACTTACATGCTTTTTCCTTAATGGCAGCCCACTCTTTTTTGCATTGTAATTGTTCAACAACTCTGCAACACAGTTGGACATTTCCAACATAATCCAGGAGCAAAGTGATCAGAGGTGCAGCCATTTGACTCACAGAGGAAATCCACTCACAAAACTGGAGATCGGGCACAATAAAGAAGTACAAGTATTTACAGCTGTACACAGTACTATTTTAAATACATGATGTTTATGTATATTACTAACCTGACATTTTCTAATTAATTTAGGTAATTTATAACATGCAAATTACCAGGCATGCTTGCTTGCGTAATTTCAAAGCATAGCTTTAGATAGAACTTTCTTTTCTATACCTTCCTTTGTTCATTTCAGCAAAATAAAATGTTACTGTGGAAATAACAGTAATATAAGATTTTGAATCCTTCCCATGAAACCTAAGGCAAGGCTTAAAGTAAGATATAACCTTTTCAACAGAATTAGAGCTTTGTCTTTTGGGTGTCAACCTTCTTTTTTTAAAGAATATATTAGTGGAAGTAAACAATCTGTAGTAAAATCTATTAAACATGAGATAAAACTTTTGAAAGCTTTGAATTCATTAAGTAGAAAATTAAAGGAAACATTTTTAAATAAAGTAGTTTCTAATTCATTTTAAGTAGAGGAAGTATAAGGTAATGATGGATGGGGAGTTGCTTGTAACTTGGATAATCTTCATCTAATAAATGTCAGGAAGAATACATTTCTAGTTCAAGGTGCACTACTTTTGCAAGTCTGCCTCCTTTGCAGTTGAGTTGCGCCTGAAGGAGATATAAAATATACAAATGGCTATAAAATGATAGTAATAACCGGGAACTTGCTAAGTTATAGTTTTTGTACCTGTAGATTTCTGGTTGTTGATTCTGTACAGGTTGTTTGTGATGGAAATGCATTTCCTGTCACTGGGTGAGTCCTCTGGACTGTGTCCTCCCTTCTGCTTTGGCTGTCTGGTTGCCTGCTCTCTGTATGGTCACACCTGAAACATTCCTGTGCCTTACATCCATTGTCCAAAAGATACTGTAAAATTCCCATGCTCTGGGTATACAACAGCACTCCGGGAAAATCAGTGGGATGAGCTGGTACATGAGCATTGACATCTGCTCCATGTTCCACCAGTGTGGATATAGTCCTAGAACAGCCCTGGCGTAGAGCAACTAGAAGTGGGCTGAGGGGGTCCAGGTTGGGGTTTGCACCTGCCTTGAGCAACAAGTCCATAACTCCTCTATTACCCGCTGTGACAGCGCAGTACAGAGCTGTGCTGCGGTGGTCATGAAACTTGGATGAGCGTTCCTGAGACAGTGTTGCGTTTACATCACAGCCTGACTTGATCAAGAAATTGACAACATTTTCCTGGTTGAACTCAGACGCCAGATGAAGGGGAGTGATGCCACTTTGTCGTATCTTTGCACGACTAGTTACAGGCAGCAGTAAGGACACAATCCTAGGAAAATAAAACAAAAATACAAATTAAAACCAAGCATAAACTGAATTACTACTTATTTATTCTATGCATTGGCGTACAGACCTAAGGCTTGATTTGAAAGATTATTAAACTTTAGCACACTTGAGCTGTAAGGTCTTTCTTGGCAGCTGCAACTTAAGGCAAATCTTCTGTTTGCATCACCTGTCAAAGAAGGCCCTGTCGATATAACTGCACTTTGTCTCACCACCTGCTCTACCACCCCACCCCCAGCACCCAAATGGCCCCAAGGGGGCCATAACATGGAGACACTGCTGGGTTATGTCATACTGTTGACATACAGCTGTCATTGACAACAGCTGTCTAGAAGTTGCTATTTTAAAACCCACAAAATGACAAGTTATTATTAATGTTTAAAACAACTGAACGATAATGATTGTGCTTACTCTTCATGACCATGCTGGGCAGCTATGTGCAAAGGCAGAAGTCCAGTTTTTGATCCTTTGTTGGCATCTGCATGGTGTCTGAGCAAAAAGTCTACAGTTTCTGTATGACCATGTTTACAGGCTTCGCTCAAAGCCGTAGTCCCTTCGCTTGACTGTAGGTTCATACCAGCACCTTTGAAAATATAAAACAGCCGAGTTGTTATGGACTTTAAAGTTCCAATCAGCTTTATTCAGAAGAACACATGCCAATCAAGTAAATACAGAAAACACATAAATACAGAAAATGGTATTTGTGAAACAAAAGTAAATGACTTGTTATTTGACTCTACAGTCAAGTTATTTTAAACAAATTGAAAGTGCTCCATTTTGTAAAACCTCTTAAGAGGAAGGACCTGCTGTATTTCTGAGTAATGCTGGTATGCCATAATGCCATAATTCTAACCTAATCTAAAATCTACATAGTTATTGAGTAATAACGTCAAACTATATATATTTTTTCCAAATGATTATTACTATTATTATTATATAAATAAATAACTATATTTGACACAAATAATTGCTCTGTATATACATTTTCCTGATATTCCAGATCTAATTCTTCTTACAATTTACATAATTTACACTCTTACATCTGTAGATTAGAAGCTTTTATTTCTGTTTAGATCCAGAGCAAGTACAAAGTTGACAACAGGGCTCTAAATGGGATCTTGTCAAATTTATATTACATGTGATAATTTTGCAAACAATGTTATACAATGCAACGTACAGTTCAAGTAGCTGCAGGTTAAAAGTCTTGCTCAATGCACAAAAGCGAATCTGGCAATTCTTTTGACTACCTTATATCACCTGATGTGAAATGTACTGAGAGGACAATAACTAATCAGGAACTCCTCACTTCATCTGCTCTATGCACGTCTGTTTTTTGATTGGCTAATGTGTCCTGTATTTATAGAAACGGCTATGAATCCTCCAGTGCTAATTTCAGCCACTTCAGCTAATAAAGCATTATAAATAAACATTAACAACTTGGTGGGATTTGATGGGATACACCTGCTTGTACACTGCAAGCTTTGTCACCTCTGCTACTAGACTCCTGTCAGCCTACCAGTGATGATCAAAAGTTTAAGTCTAGGGTTTACATTGACCTACCTTTACTAATGAGGTAGTTCACAATCTTTGTCCTGCCATGCCGAGCTGCCTCTATGAGTGGAGTGAAACCGTAAGCATTGGTGGCATCAATGGCAGCTCCAGCCTGAAGGAGAGCCTCACAGATCTGTGTGTTTCCCCATCTCACTGCTTCATGGAGAGCTGTCCAGCCACGATGGCAGCGCTGGTTTACTGAACCTCCAAATGCCAGGATCACCCTCACTATGTCAATGCTCTCTTTTTCACAAGCTGAAAGTGCAGACAAGAAACAAATTAAAGGGAAAGCTGTGGCTTTATTATGCTGTGGGAGATTTTTGGGTCTCTTTTCACCTTAGAGGGATGGTTTTCAGTATGTTCATAAATATATTCCAACTGATCACTATTATCTTATGATGAAACATTTTTAAGCGTATATCCTGCTGGAGTGGTCTCTTCCAGCAGGCTCACTAAAAGGTTTAATACAGATAAAATTATGTAAATCTATGTAAATCTATGGTCTTCCTATTAGTGATTTTGAACTGAAGTCTTAGACTGTACTCTCTACCGCCATCATCAAAACACCAACTGATGAAATATGTTTTGGATATTCCAAAAGGTACACAGGTAGACTCTATGCCAAGGGACACTGAAGCTGTTCTTGTGCCTTGTGGTGGCCTAACATCTTCCTGGGATATTAAGACACTTCCTTGTCACCCATTTGTATATAGTACATGTGTAGACATTGGACTAGTGATCAGAAGGTCATGAGTTCAAATCTCAGCACCACCAAGCTGCCACTTTTGGGCTCTTAAGCAAGGCCCTTAACCCTCAACTGCTCAGTTCTATGAATGAGATAAATGTAAATGTGGATGAGGGTGTCTGCCAAATGCCATAAATGTGAATGTAATGAAAAACAACCATTTGTGCTGTACAACAACTTTCTCAAATAATATAACAATGCTCAGACAGAAAACACACACCCAAATGCATGCATTATACACACACAAGAACACAATATGTTGATGTTGTTTATATGATAAAGCAGCCCTTACCTTTATAAAGTGGCGTCTCTTTGTTTTTATTGCTGATATCTGGGTCTGCACCTGCTTCCAGAAGATACTTTACACACTCCAGGTGCAGCCCATCAGTTGCAATTAGAAGAGCAGTCTGCTCCTGGAGCGTGCGCTTATCTACAGAAGTGGGTTTAACTGTGCACAACCACAAGCACACACACATATACACACAGCATTTGTTATGCTATCTTGGTGAGGACCTCCCAATGTTAATTATTAATGCAGTTCTGTTAACCCCAGTAACCAAAAGGAAATCATTTGGCATAAGTAAAACAGTTGTCCTCATGGGAACCAGTCAGATGTCCCCACTAGGTCAGAACTATCCATGCAACAAAAAAGATCCCAACCCTGACCAACAACCCCCCCCCAACCCTGCATCTCAGAGAACACTATTCTTGGCTTAAACTTATCTATTCTGTGTGATACATGATAAAGCCGAAGACACAGCAGTCGTTCAACTTGCTGAGCAAGTTTATCTTTCCATGTAAATTTCATCAGAAACAATTATAGCAATAAACTCCGTTCTGCTGCAATCTCAGGCTGCTTTCTTGCTTTCTTGAGTTACATCCGAAAGGCAAACAAAGACAGATTTAGACAGACTAAACCTTTCTGTACATTCTCTACAATCCTAAACATCCAGAACATGGATTTACCTTTAAGTAGAGCTTTTACACAGGCAGCTTGCCCATAATACGCCGCTTCATGTAGGGCTGTCCAGTCTTCCACTGCACTGCAAGGGGTTTGGATACATGATTTGCATGTTGCTAGTTCAACCACTGTCTGCACGTCACCTCTCCTAATTGCAAGGATTATGGGCTCCCTGGAAAATGTATGTAATTTGGCCTTTGATAGCATCACGACAAAATGCATGGCATCATAATACATGCAAATGACACAGCAAGTGTAAAAAAATATATATTGAAAATATATTTAAAATACATTGCATTAAGAAAGGTAACTGGGAGTCACTGGTGATCAGTGATCAGAAGTAAATTGCTGTGATTATATCACTGTATGACTATATTGTCAGACGGATATTGTACATTTTTTTATGTAAATAAGGCCAACTGGATTAGTCATGTGTGTTAGACAATAACCAGAAACAAAGGACTCACTGTGATGGGGTTGCCGTGACGTCACCTGCCTCGCACCCCGGTCCGCTGTCAAAACCCTGCCGGTGACTCCTCGCTCCACTGGAACGGAACAGCGAGAGATATTCCGCATAACTAAAGCGCGTCATGTTCACATAAAGCAAGCGACAGGGCCAGACAGTGCGTGAGGGAAGGAAGAGACAAGAGACAGAGAGACAGAGAGAAAGAGAGTGCAGGGGCTCAGCTGTTGCCGGAGGTAATTTTAGGCATTGACTTGTGGGGGAGGCCGCTGAGGTTTACCATGTATGAGCAGCTCACACTATCAACATGACATCATGAAGTGGGCGTGCGCTGTGCTTTTGTTTGGGTTCTCGTGTAGTGTCGGAGCGGGCTTACTGATCATGCAATCAACACTGTGATAAACCTGTCAGATACTACACAATAAATCCCAGGAGTATTCCTGCTCTAGCTTGACTTCAGTTACATCTGCAGACATTTAACACTGTGCTGAGTGAATGGAATTAATGGCATGCTTCTTACACCTAGGCTTCCAACGAACTCACTACAACAGTCAAAAGTAAACATGATCACCCAAAGCACTTGTTATCCTACCAAAGAAATGAAAACAAAACTACACACACACACAATGAAATTTCCACAACCCATGCAATGTGCATTTTCGGTTTAGGTTAAAACTGAAAAACAGCCAGTTTGCTGTCCACAATTTCAGATTTAAACAATTCTTTTAAGAAATTAGAGTATCTTATATTTTTTTTTCATTTTTTTCTATTATGACAATCTGCAGCCAGATGACTTAATTGCCCTTAGCACTATCACAAAGCAACATTTGCAAAAAAAAAAAAAAAAAGACCACACAAACATGTTGTAGACAGTTGATTACATTTGAAGCAAGTAGAAAATCTGTGTAATTGGATATTTCCCTAGTCTACTCCTTTAAGCAAGCTGAATGTCATTTTAGGAAGTAGGCCAGCGGGTTGTGATAGGACCGATAACAGCCTGGCCTTCCCATAATTAGACTGCTGAAGATAGAACATAAATGTCGAGAGACTAAGTTCTGGCAGTTTTCCATAAACAGTGTAGCTGGTGTGGATTAGGAAATTCACTGAAGTACCAGAAAAACTGGTATACCACTTAATACTTGGTAGGTCCCCTACAGGATCTTGGAGAGAATGTTGCACAGTACTCACGCTGGTGTTTGTTGAGGTCCCAGCATTGAATTCCGATGTTACTTGAGCCTGTTGTGTGAAACGATTCTTGCCAGCTGACGCTGGTCACGTTCACCCACAGTCGTTTTATGGGCAGGCTGATGTTGTAAGTTCAAGGAATTCTTGCAGTCACGTACACCCTTGAAATGCTCATATGTGAAAATCCAAACTTTGCTTCTACCTCTAAATGCTATGACCCATCTCACGAGCTCCAACTATTAAACCATGTTGAAAACAGCAAAAGTGTGATAACTTGCCATTCTCACAGCAGAAACAACTCTAGAAGCTTCCATAGATGTCTGTCGCTTTATATATATATATATGCACTGGAGGATGCAACCAATGACATGTATAGGTGGCATTGCTATGTATTTTGCATAGACTCAGTGTACCTGCTTAAAACATAATATAGAATATTTATATTTTGTTTGCAGTAAAGGTGATATAACTGTGATTTTGAGAGAGCTAGAATCTTCTTGCAGAATAAAAAGCAACGTTGGTCTAAAAAAATCTTACCATGCCCTTAAAAGCATCTCCAAGTTGATCAATAGTGTCGAAGCAGGGCTATTTAGAAATGCCACACACCTTCTTATGAACACGTCTGGTGGTTGTTCTCCTAATTGAAAGAATGCTATCACATTTCTTGATCAGGAATTTCTGCAATGCAACATCATAACATATTATCTCTCAAAAGTCATTTGCAGTATTTGTGGTTTGGTTTAGACAATCACTTCTATAGAGCTGATAGATATGAAAATAATAGCAAACACATACAAACAATTGGCCATGTTAGAGCATGAAACAGGTTACAGCACTTACAGCCTGAACCACAATACTTTAGCATAAGAAAGAGAACATTTAAAAATCTCTGTACTCACATTGGCCTCATCCAGTGCATCTGTCTGAGTGTGCATCTGAGAAACCAGTTTCACTCCCTATTTGAGCTGAAAGGCCAAGCTGCCCTGTCTGAGCTACAAATACCTTTTAAGGACATGCTCAATGTTGCTTAGGCTCATTTGCCTCTGCACTACCATTCATGCACTTAACTGTGTAAAACTAAATAGAGAGACAAATCTAAACAATGTGGTTCCTATTAGATGAAGAGAAAAAGGCATTAGGGGTCTATTTTTCTGAAGCAGATGATCAATCAGGAATCAAGCTAAAACATGCCAGTAGCTGGACTGCTTATGTTGAATTGATCCTAAGTGTGAGTGAGTGTGAAGATGTACTGATTTGATCCAGAGAGTAACCCCTGCTTGTACCCAAAGTTCCCAGTGGTAGCTCACTGGTTAAGATGTTGGACTACTGATCTGAAGGTCAGATCGGAAAGACATTGGATTACTGACTGGAGAATTATTAACTCAAATCGCACCACTGCCAAGCCACTATGTGTGAGAGTGAGAGAAGGTGCGAGCCCAGCCCCTTGCATCATCGGCACTTGCACTGACAGCAGCTGGAATTTACACACATTGGCAGCAGCACTGCATCAGGTGGCTCGTGTGAGAACTGGCCGCCAGTATACCATTTGGAAAGACAAAGCAATGATTGTTAGGCAATTATTTGTAAGAGACATTCAAAACAGAAACCTGGTACAGCGTCTCAGCTCTCGAGGAAAGGCAATTGTATGTAACATGCATACAATATGAAAAAACATGAATACTCAGGCATACTCTTTCATACAACCCCAATTCCAAAGCATTGAGTAAAATGTAAATAAAAACAGAATGGAATTATTTGCAAATCTCATAAGCCCTTTTTATTCACAATAGAACACAGAACACATATCAGATGTTGAAAGTGAGACATTTTACCATTTCAGGAAAAGTATTTGTTCATTTTGTGTTACATGGCAGCAAGACATCTGAAAAGAGTTGGGACAGGGTGGTGTTTACTATTGTGTAGCACACCTGCTTCTTTGAACAACAGTCTGTAACGTCTGGGA
>JAOTRJ010000002.1:16998469-17009494 GCA_028564905.1 Leptodoras praelongus | reverse complement strand
GGCCACCAGGCTGGTCCAATTTAGCCATGAAACCTCCCACACTAAAATGACAGGTGTTTCAGTTTCATTGTCTATATGAATCTGTAGATTGCTAAACAGCCAAGACAAACCTCTGTTCAGTTTCTCATTAATATGATACTGAATGTCACTGGAAAATAGTGAGTAAGAAAAGGAGCTATTGCTCTTTTATTTTCTGGGGCTGGAACTGTAAAACCTTATGGTTATGCCTTATTCTTGAAACTATTGATATTCTTTCTCCATTGTATCTGCATAACCATTAACTTTTTATGGGAATAAAGAAAATACAGCACCAACCATCATTTAAAACCAGCAATGCTAAGCACATCACAAATATTTAAGTATAAATAACTAAATACATTCTTTAGGATCTTGTTTGTAGTTTGCACTTTTTAATTTCTGACTGCAAAAACAAAATATTAATCTATTATCAAGATTATAGGTTACAGACAGATGCTATATTAAAATAAGAATTGCTCACTGACCTGGGAGACTTTCAGACCAGGCTCTTGGCTCAAACCTTTGAAGTTAGCAGTGTCCTTGAAGACATTCTGAATGCCCAAGGCTGGTAGAATGGTGTGTAGAGCATAGGACTGTTCCAGTGTAAACTTTGGTATAGTCACCTCCAGTTTCCTTGGAATGAGACCGTGGGATATTAAACTGACTTAAACATATACTTAAGCAGCTCATACGTCTCATTATATGCGACAGAAAAGCTCATTAACAGTTGTATTTCTGGAGTTACAACAAAATATTAGTAAATATTGCTATGAAACTTACTTCTTCTTCATATTCTTGATCCAGCTAAGAAATCTTTCTGCATTTATCTCATCATCTATAGTTGTGTAGTCAATATTGAGGTCAGGCAGGACAATCAGCATGGCTGCACCACCCGAATAAGGGAGACGCAACACCTTTGCCTTAAGCTCATCATCACTGGCAACAGAAAACTTGTCCATGATGAACATCATGGGAACCTGGACAATGTTGTACTTGTCTACATAAAAGCGACCGTTTTCAGTGCTGTTTGGATTAAAAGGATACTTCCAGGCACCTGGATACACAAAAGAGCTGTGTTATTTAGGTATATGCATTTAGAATACACAGACACACACACACACACACACCAGCCATAACATTAAAACCACCTATCTAATGTTGTGTAGGTCCCGATCTACAAAACGTTGTGCCACCAAAACAGCTCTGACCCATTAAGACTTGGACTCCAAAAGATATCAGAAGGTGTGCTGTGATATGTGGCACCAAGACTTGTTTGTCCAGCACACCCCACTGATGCTCAGTTGGACTGAGATCTGGGGAATTTGTAGGCCAATTCAACACATTGAACTCTTTGTCATGTTCCTCAAGTCGTTCCTGAACAACTTTTGCAGGTTGCATCATCCTGCTAAATGAGGACACTACCATTAGGGTATACCATTAGCATTAAGAGGTGTACTTGGTCTGCAATAATATTTTGGTAGGTGTTACATGTCAAAATAATATCCACACGAAAGTCAGGGCCCATAGTGTCTCAGCAGAACATTGTCTGGAGCATCACACTGCCTCCAGCAGTTTGTGCAGCCTAGGACCCATAGCTCAGTGGTTAAGACATTGGACTACTGGTTGGAAGGTAATGAGTTCAAATCCCAGACCAGACTTCATTTCCCTTGACCCATGGTTTTATTGTTATGTGGCTTTATTGTCTCACACACACACAATATAGTACCAATATTTACTAGAGGTTACCCACCCTGAAAGAAAATGGTATTTATCAGCATTATTCGTGTCAAGGGGTCAATGCTAGTCACCAGCTCCTTCACTTTTCCACCAGTTTGTTCCCTCACATGCTTATTAATGATCTCTTTACTGATTTCAGATTGAGCAAAGTCCACTTTCTCAACATTAGCATTGAAGAATAACTTGATCTGATCAACAAAAACCTTCTTTATTTCAAAATGGTCATCCACAAAGAGTGCTGTTCCCTGTTCTAGCTTCAGTGCTCCAGCTTGGCTGATGTTTCCCTCCAGGTACTGGAAGAGTTGTGGGATGAACTCCAGCTGCCCAGCCTGTTCCAATGTGTACAGATTCAGCCCTGACAGGATTTCACTGCGAGTGGTGTTCCTGGCTGCCAAAGAAAGTGCAGCGAATGTCGTAGAAACACTCAGCGGTGAGAAGAAAATGTTGTCGTCATGGCGGCTCGCAATCTTAAGATAAAGGTTCGTGGCAAAGTCGAGGTTTTTAAATGTGAGATCAGTGATGTTAGGAATGTGGGCTTCTGGAGATTGAAGGGAAGGCATGAATGAGGAAGCACAGATCAGAAGGGAAAACACAGCAAGCTCCATGATGTCGTCCTGGTTGTTGTTTGATCTTAAGATAAAAAGGCAAAGTTTTCTAAATCAGTATTAATGGACTAATGTTAATCATATGACGGTAGGGCTGCTTCATGTCATGTCATGTAATATTTCGATTAGATACACTTATATGAACTGAACGTTACAATTACACGATTGTTTTAAGTTAATAATACAGCTATTCCATGAGATGAAAACATAATAGAAAGTAAAAATTGATAGTTTTAAAAACAATCAACAGAATGGTGAATTAAAAAAAAAAAACTAACTAAAATATAGCAACAGCCCAAAAGCAGTAAACTATAGAAGTAATACATTTACTTATCTACTTATCAGAATATAAAAATGATTATAGGCAGGACTTTTTTTCAACTTACCGACAGACGTCAGTCTACAGCTGATCTGTTCCGTGTGTTTGGGGAGCCAAAGTGCAAGTGTACACTGAGGATTATCTATTAACAATGGGGTGTTCAAACTCCTAGACTCCAGAAAATTTTAAAAAATCCATCAAATCTAAAAGAGTCACAGACAATAAAAACCACGATTTGTGTGTTTGAATGTGATATTACTTCCAACTTTTTATATTAGACTTTCACATAAACCTAGACAATGTCTTGTTTAAAGAAAAGATCAATATCTCTAAATCCACTAATCTGAATAACATGACACTAGTCAGAACAGGCTCATGGCAGAGAGCTGAAACACCTATAATAAAATTCTACAAAAGATTAGAAATAAGAGACCATTCATGGGAAAGGAACATTTAATTTTAAGAAGGTTTAAAAAAAAATGAAGTGATGTATTGGACAGTACTGGTACATGAGTACAAAGAACACAGACTGAGAGCAAGAGTATGTTCTAAGACAAAAAAAAGCCTTGAATGTCTAATGTCTACTTTTTCAAGGCGTCCCCCCCACCCCCCAAAAAAACAAACAGAAAACGAAGTCCACAATTACAGTTCATAAAGACAGCTTGTTACTGTAAAAATGGGTGGAAAGGCTTTAAGGTTTTGTAGTAGCCTATTTCTATACACTACCACCATACACACATCAGCATCACACATCTGTGTGTGACCGCTCGCTTGACACTCAGCATCACCCCTAGGTAGTTGCACCACTGGACAGTCCAGTGTGAGGTACCTGTAAACACTCTCAGTAAAGCTTCATTACTTTACTGCATTGGAAGTGCAGTGAAGAATAAATAGGGCTTTAGCATAATGGCCCTGGAATACATGTTGGAAATGAGAATTTGTCCCAGTAAGATGATCCTATTGTGTTTGATTTGTATTACACTACATGTAGCATTTTGGTTTCTATAAAGTAGTTCTGGAAATTGTAAAATCTGAAACCCAAAAGAACACAACAAAACGGATGGAAGGTCAAGGCATTTCTTGTCAATCTGGTGAAATTTTGGTTGGGAACTTCTGCCATTTACAACCTTAATCTCGTGCCTCGGATTATCACGTATTCCTCTCCTGTGACAATCAACTCAAGAAAGGTTCCTTCCCTGATTATGAACCAAGCAATTGAATGCCAAATTCATCTGTGCCAAACTGGCCAACTTCCTCATGCACAGAATAAAATAAAAGGAGGAAAAATAAATTATTGCCTTGTGATTTTGTGTTTGTCTCAAAAAAAAAGTCTCAAACACAAAAAAGAAATATTATACTAGAACATCCTGGATGACGGATACATTGTGTACTTATAATCCAGTGATTAATGCAGATCCTTTAACATGTGTGCTCTCTACGGGAGCTTGGTGCGTACACAAATGTACACAAGCAAACACACAAGACTAAGAAAAGGCTGTTGAAGAATGAACAGTAGTAACTTACATAACTGAGGGTTGCATGTCCATACAGTACAAACACTGCCCCTTCCTGTAGCCTCCCACAGACATGAAGCATCATTTTGTTCAGACATTTCAGGTGCATACATTATCTGACTTGTTCAATTTTTTCTACGTTCAGATAGAATTAAAAAGGTCAAACGACACCTTTCGCTGAACCCCAAAACAAAGAAGTGTGCATTACTGAGAAAAGAGCTCCAACCCCCTTTAACAGCCCTTGGAACACTATCCCACCCAAGACAGGTAGTGCATCAGAATGTATACAGAAAAGGTCCCTCAAGTAAGGTACACCTGGCAAAAAAGCTAAGACCAGATATAGTGCAGCCAGTAAACACAAAAAGGTCTAGTGGTCCTGCGTAGCTCCCGCACCCTAAAGAAAGGTTTTCGTTTCCTTTCCATTTCCCCCCAGGTTTATACTGTCTTTTCATTCACCAGATACATAGGCCACACCTGCTCTTCCATGAGTCTGAAGAACTATGATGCTGGATCAATGTTACTTGAGTTATAATTCATATAACATTTGAATTATATAAAATTATATGAAGCACAAACAAACTATACTGGGCTGCTAAGCCCTCCCTTTTCCCCCATCAGAACTGCAAAGTAACAATTGGCTTATTTTTCCATGTGAATGTTAGCTATGTCCATGTAATACTCTCAATGAGTGGACCCACAGAGTGGTATGTTAATGGTGAATGGCCATCTGCTCCTCCTTGTCATTCACAATCCGAAGCCGCTTGTAGAGGGAAGATGCTGCGCTTTATAACAGATGGACGGGCAGCTAGTAGTTGGTTGAGAGAGAGCTGTGGAAATAGCCCCATAGCTCCTGTGTTCACTGGCTGCATTTACTACCACTGTCCTGTTCTCCACCTGAGGGTGTAAATGCAAAGGGCAAAAAAAAAAATTATGGCATTTGCTATTGTACATTCAAACAAGAAGTGCTGGTTCTAACAGTTGATAATGTCACTTGAGATTCTAGTTCATTTCCCACTATCAATTGGTTAACCAATTACACTGGCTAGGTAAAAGAAAACGATAAGGTCTCACTCAAAATTCAACTACATGAGTAATCAGCGAAATGTTAAATGTCTTATTGTACACAAAAACACCTGAAATTCAGCACATTCTAAAGTTTTTTCTGTTAGTCTGGTCCATGTTTGTGCAACAATTATTGTCTCAAAGATGAGAAATTAATATACCGGTATGCTATATATTAAACCCAGATGTTCTTATTTCACCGACTACGTGTTTGCAGTCATATGTTGTCTGATGTGGTATGTTTCCCCCCCCATACATTTTTCCAATAATCAAAATCATGTTTTATCCCCTCCCCATTTCTATGGCTCCATAAACAATCCAAATTTGGAAACGGTCCTTACCAGATGTTTTTGTGTCCTGCTGATGTTGAGTGGTGGACTGAGCTTGTTGCTGGGACTGCCTACATGGTTGAATAAAACACAGGAAACCACTAAATTCAAATTAGGTACAAATTAGGTAGCATGGGATGAAAGAACTGCCAGAATTTTCTTGCCTGTCAAAGTAGGCTTGTCTTCTCCTGCGGAGCTCCTCTGCGGTTAGGCTTTCTGTCAGGCCGCCTGTAGTGGTTTCTGTCGAAACTGGAGCTACTGTAGCACTCCCATCTTTGGGAACTATAGGGTTGTTGCTTCCTGAAGCTCCTGCAGGATGGGGAAAAGGTCCATGTGAGAACAAAATTCTAACACTGGTTGCATATGGATGGTCCAAGCTCATACACATATATAGAGCTAGACTACTAGCTTTCACTGGACAGTGTTGAAAAATGTGGCCAAGAATTGCTGCTTTTATAGATCTGACATTGTAAACGGCCAGCCACGTTTACTCACAACTAATAATAAACAAATACACAAACAAAATGACTTTTCAGGACGTGTTGCTGTATACTTTGCTTCTACAGATTACAGTGTATGGAAGGAAGCTCACTGTGTTCAGGGTTCAAATGTTTATTTTCCTGTTGGACCCTGGTGTACAGAAGTGTGTACACACTGATGTTCAGGTCAACCATCAACCTTCAAATTTAAAAAGCTTGCAGTCAGGCAAGACTAAGATTTTAGACAATTTGTGAGTTACGTACTCTCACATACTGACCACCTGACAAAATGGTCATTCACTGTCAAAAGATATCTAAAAGCTTTTAACTTGTTTGTTTATGTTTTTTTTTATTTATTAAATGATCACATTAATTAGTACAGGCCTTCACTAATGCAGCACAGCTTACAACTATAGAATTAAATGCTCTGCACAGACTTCAGTAAAGCTTTAAACAACTCTCCTCAAGATAATCAAATGCCAAACCTTGCTTATTAAATCAGGACATAAGCCTGTCTGTCGTACATTTCCAAAAATAAGTGTTCGTGACTTGTGTCTACGTCAGAGAAGCCACATTCACTGCACTGCTACTGGAGGTTAATGATCATTGACAAATGTCCACATTTTGATCATTATTAAAGCCAAAACAAACAGCTATGACTCAACATAACCTTGAAACAGTGACACTATCTGTGCTGAATGTTGTTAAAAGGTAGGGTATGCTATATTTTCTAGAAGCATTTTTATAATACTATTTATACCCCAACAGCAATCAAGAAATCAAAACCACACACACAAAAATGTGTACTGTGTACACAACAATGTCTGTACAAAGCCTGCCCAATTATTTGGTCCAAATGAAATGATTGGACGGCCTACCTGCCTGTCTACTTCCTATATGCCTACCTGTGTGTGCACGCAGTTCCCATGACCCGACTCTTCCACTAAGGTAAGTAGACATATTGCTAAAGTGTCTCAGAAAGGTAAGTTTTAATGAACCGATAGCACTACAGCTGAACATTTGTGTGCCTTTGTGTCCGTAAGCACAAAAAAGTACTTAGTTTTCATACATTTCCCTCCTCTCTGTCCCTCTGACAGGGTCCCAGACAGCACCATGACTGTTAAAGGAGGGAACGGTTCTGCAGTTGGAACCATTTCTCAGTTCCACTTTCAAGACAAAGGGTTTGGGAGAGGTGAGAGCAACAGGAAGAGGATGGAACACCAGGCAAGGAGGCTGATACGATCCCCGTGGACCAGGACTGCACTTCGGGTCTGGATACTGCAGTTGTCAACTTAGCTCTCAAGGACAGCATGTCTCTCAGAGAGGAGAGGCTACTTACTATGAAGTAACAGTTTGGCATTCACCGTTTTTCTGACTCAGACAGAAAAATTCAAGCTGTGTAACAGGATCAGATCAGAGTAGATACAATCGATACATTTTTTTTTTTAACTGAAGCACATGATGGATAATGTAATCATATATTTTTGTATTTATGTACACTCTAGTCTGTGTGTTGGTGAGCATCGGAAGTGAAACAGCTGGCTAACTCGGAATGCGTAAAGGTGTGCATATAGCAAATTCTTAGTATCTTATATACAACATTGATTCGGTTTGGAGACATTTATTAAATATTCATGAAAGAAGTCTCAGTTATAAGTACTCCACATTCCATTTCCTTTTCTGTGGTGTGTGTGGGTGTGTGTGGGGGGAGGGTGTGTGGGAGAGAGTGAATGAGAAGCTGGTGAGGGAATGTTTGTTCATTGTAGCCATGATGCAGCTGAGAACAGGAAGTACTTTTAGTGCTGCTGTTACAGGTGTTTTATTACATATGAATAAAATAGGTTATGGATATGATTATGGTGACAATGAAACATTCGTGGTTCTTCCTATACTCTCTCCCCCTCTCTCTCTCTCATGGACTTCCTACAGACAGTTTGCATTCATGTGTTTTGGAGGTGTGGCTTTGGAGGGAAGCCTAAAAGTAGGGGGTGGGATTTTTTTCCTCGGTTGGATACTTTCAAAATCTTCTTACTGTTATGTTATCAACGTAACACTATAAAAGACAAAAATATAATAGTATGTATATAGAAACAGAATGGAGTATACATGTGCCATTTAAAATGAATAGGAGAAAAGTTCAAATGAATGCTCTCCTACCCTGCATACTGAGCTGTATAGCTCTGCGCAGATCAGCCTCCTCATCCTCCACTTCTATATCCTGTCTGCTAAGAGCCAAGGCTTTTCTCAGCTCCTCATCATCCTCGTCTACTACAGCCTGCTCCATACCATGCTGTGTCTCCACTCCGTGCTGCACAGTGGTCCTGAAGAATGAGAAATCGCTCATTTAAATTAAAGTGCATCAACAATATGGGGTTTCCATTCAGTGAACAAAGCACATGCAGTGCAAAAGCCTAACTTAAATCAGCCTATTGCAACCTGGTGCTTTCAAAATGAAAGTACATAAACTGTATTAGGTACATATCGATCAGGAACACAGCGTGGACAACGACGGGCTTGCGACTCCCCACCTCTGTGCGCTTGTCTGAGCTTCATCCTCTCCTATGAGCTTTGGTCGATGCTGTTGTTCCACCCTCATTATCTGCAAAAGTTGGTCTGCTTCACATTCAGGCAAATTCCCTCGAATCACAAAAATGGAATAACCTAAAGCCGGGAAAGGATAACACACACACACTGAGGGCCTTCTTGAACCACAGTCATTGGAAATCTTTCGACAGATGAAAAGTAAAACACGTTTACCTTCTTGCTGTAATTGTGCTAGGAAAAGTGCAAGGTAAGTATCTGATATCAGCTCAGGTCCCATTAACAGTGAGTTCAAATTAAACCACTGCAAAAAGTGCAGAAACAGACAATACAGCATAAAATATCACTGCTTTGCAAAGACAGGTAGGATAAAGAACACGATTTTGTTTTATATTCACCCCAATTTTCGAAGTCACATCAGTGATACCTTCAGGTACTGCACTTTAAACCAGTTAATGTTTTTTTTTTTTTTTCCTCTATTTTTAGAATTAGTTTGGATCATTTGTCTTTGTGATTGATTTGTCTTGATAAAATGTATTATTGTTGAGACATCATACCTGATGTCCCAGTTTTCGTACTGTAAACCAATGCTCTTTGTAGTTACATATAAAGGCTTTTTCATTTCTGAAACCACAGACGACAGTCTAGTTAATATGAATTATATTAATCACAGGAAGAATATTAGTAGGAGAAATTAGAGTCGTGGAAGGAAGACTTACACTGGGTCTATCATTAGTCGCTGGTACTCGCGGCTGTTGAAGAGGATCAGCTCCAGACCCCACACACTTAGAGCGTTACTAATTACCTGCCATGGTGACAGAATACCCAAGCAGTCAGTTTCCTGCAGTCCACTCCAACAGTAAACAGACTAATCACTAAACAGCCACAGAAATTTCCAACAGCAGAAAGTTTATGGTTTCTTGTCATCAGCAACCGAATTTCTATGATTCACTTTATTTTGTCATACCACCTGGATCCAGGTGAGGGCACCGTAACGCTAAAAAGGTTTGGGATATTTAGAAACAAATCATCTCGCACATTTTACATAATCTAATGATGGTGCTTAAACATTATATTTCAGAAAATTACAGAAATGAAAAAGAATATTAATATGAATGCATATCTCAGGGTATCTCATAACTCAGGGTTCAGACTCCGGGACGGGAAATTTTATTCCTGAGAAACAACCACCTGTGAAGCTGCACGGAGTACCAGACGTGACAACTCGTATACAAGCCAGCCACTTCAACATGAACACCAGGAGCTCTGTTCGTTCATGCATGCAAATACCCAACCAGCCGATCGTCTGACAGCAGCACACAAAATCATGCAAGGACCACTCTTTACACCCATGGTGAGCAGAACAGCATCTCAAAAAGTTAAGTGCATGCTGTGCTACAACAGTGGAAGACCACAACGAGTTCCACTCCTATCCGCAATCTGAGGCTACGGTGTCTTCCGGTTAGCCGAAACTACACAGGTGGAAAAACATCACCTCGTCTTTTTCCCCCTTATATGGTGCTACATAAAACAACACTACAGAACTACAGGACTGCATAAAGGGCATGTGTGCAAACAGTGCAATAATTAGTGAAACAGGACAATCGGCACAGTAAAGGGCAACGTAGCGCAGACTACTACACGGTTCTAGTTACAATGTACAACTATACAGTGCCTATTTCTTGGCTAAGCGGGTTGCGCATGATTTTATGGATTTTACTACAGCCATACCATCTGCTGATTGTATAACTGCACGTTCCTAATAAACTGGTACAGAGAGTACTGTGCAAACGTCTTACACACCCTATATTGTTTTTAGGGGTAACTTTTGTTACTGATATTTATTTAAAGTCTGCATTATTGAGCCAGTACAAAGATTCTATATTTCCAAATGTTCCTTTTCCACCAAAAAAAAAAAAAAAAAGTGTTTGCAAGTCAGTTATGAAAGCAACACATTACATAACAGAGCAATTTTCAGACAGAAAACATAATAAATGCTGCTGGGTTTTGCATACAAAAAAAAAAAGAAGCAAGTGTGACAGTCCGAGTCTCCAGAAGAGCTTCTGGCAGCTTCTCCAAGACACTCAGTAAAACTTACAGCTGATTACTGTACAGTATGATGCAGAAAGACTGTATGAAGATGCTTCTACATGAAAGAAAACACTGTAAAGTGCAGTAAACAGTAATAAACTAAAGGAAGTTGATATTTGGTGTTTATTCTTAAACAGTGTTCTCAGGTGTTTCACAATGTGTGCAGTTTTATTAAGCTTAAATTTCACTGAGTGTCTTGGAGAATCTGCCACAGCTCTTCTGAAGACTTCTGACTGTCACACTTACAGGGTTGGACAATGAAACTGAAACACCTGTCATGTTAGTGTGGGAGGTTTCATGGCTAAATTGGACCAGACTGGTGGCCAATCT
>JAOTRJ010000002.1:16952495-16964080 GCA_028564905.1 Leptodoras praelongus | reverse complement strand
TCAGCATACCAGGAAACGTTTTCCACCACCAGCATCACGTAGTGACCTGACCACTATCCTGCAAGAAGAATGGTTTCTGTGCACCACTGTGCAGGACTTGTATATGTCATTCCTAAGACCAATTGACGCTGCATTGGCCGCAAAAGAAGGCCCTACACCACACTAATAAATTATTGTGGTCTAAAATGACAGGTGTTCCAGTTTCATTGTCTAACCCCTGTATATAACACTGATGTTATACAATAAGCAACATAGCCTTATAGTTGGCCTATGTGAAAATCAGTCCTTCATCAGCCACTTCTCATCATGTACACGTCAAAATATACTTTCCCACTTGAACACACACACACACACACACACACACACATTCACAGCCAAGAATACATTAAAACTCACCTTTTATTATGGTAATGTTATTTTATATGTCAAATTACAAGTGTATGATGTAACATAAAAACAGTTACAAACATTTGTATGCATATTTACATTATATATTTATGAAACGTAACAAGCTACATCTGTATAAAGAAAATACAACTATGACATGAGTTACTGAACTATAAATATTACATCATATACTTGGTATTTTTCAAACCATGATACAAATACCTAGACGTGTATAAATCAATACAACCATAGCAAGAGCGGTTAAGTTTCGGATGGAACTTCTGATGGACGTGAGGCACTTTTTCGAGGTTGTCAGTGGGTGAAGCAGATGGCACTAAAACTCAGAGATGCAGATAAAAGTACCAGGCAGTGTTCATAGTGGAATCATCAGAGTACCATTTATACGGCAATTACCATAACACATATGTCTTCACAACTGCAAACTAATCACATGAACTTTACATCGTCAAGCGCTATGAAGAGGGGGTAGGGTGGGGGTGGTGGTGGTGGTGGTGGTGGAGGTGGTGGGGAGCGGGGGAGCCTAGCTACATGTCAGTGCACCAAAGCATCGAAGGAATTCCAAAGAAACCACTAAACTGCTGTGAACATAGCTGCTGTTGTTTTTTTTGTTGTTGTTTTTTTTTTACATCATATGGAAATGACAGATTTACAGAAGCATTTCTTTAAACAGTAAAGAATGTTCATCTTTTTTATGCATTCCCGAGTTACACACAAAAGTCCAAGAGTTCAAAAATAAAAGACTAGCAGCAAGTGGTTAAAAAACTGAAGATGGATAAATGCTAAGTTAACGGCAAAAGTGGAAAGGAAGCGAAGAAAGCAGACAGGTTGCATATTAAATACAGCACATTACATGTGGCTTCACCGTGCTGCTTAATGCAGAATGAAACTAGGCATTACAGTATCTGTTTACAAAATAATTGTATGGATGTGGCCTATTCTACATGTCTTCTCAGCCAGCAAGTTTTGTTAAGGTTCGTCAAACCTTGGTTCAGCTTGCAACATAAAAAAATCAAATAAAATCTCCCATACAGTATGGGAAGCATAGACGTTAAAAAACAAAAAAACTGGAAACATAAACATGGGTGTGCTTAAAGAAAAGACAACCACAAGAAAACATTTGTGAACAAATCCAAAGAACAATTTTAGTTTTAACAGTCATCCATAGCTGAATGTTATTCCTCTCAGCGCATAATTAGTGATTGTTTCTAGCAGCTTCATATGACGAAACCTTTGAGAAGTGGACTGCCACTACTGTACCTCCTCTAGCCTTCCGCGATCCAAGACCAGAGAGAATCTCTAGTAAAAGCTCGATCGTTTTCATCATGTACGCCCTCTACTTTCAATGTGAAATAATACTAAAAAGGTGACCTATGTACATAATGCTGTCAACTCAAGCTATAGTATATAACGACAGCAGTGATAAATACAACTCTCTCTTTAAAAATCTGAATGGGATTATTATTGTTGCTTAAATATAGTGTTACATATTTACATAAGGTTTCTGAGTTTGGTACCAAGATTAACATCTACTATATTAAAGTGTCACGTCACTGACTTTTATGAAGAGATCTAAGTGTTTCTCGTGGAAATATTTGCATAGAAATAAAGTGTGTTGATGTAAAATGTACAGGGAGATCAGAGAACTGGAGGATGGGATGCCTCATACTGGCCTTTATGAAACTGGGAGCAACTTTCCTGAGCAACAGGAAAAAAAAAAAAAACCTTCATTTGGCTGTTTGTCAATAATGCAGTGTCTAATAATTACTGATAGAGACTTGCTTGACATTGGGTTTGTGAATCTGCAGACCTTCCTTGAGCCAAGAAGTGATTTATAGAGTTGAGAGAAATCCTGCATCTTACATCAAGTCCCAAATGATATTAAATCAGGTCTGTTTTTTTTGTTTGTTTTGTGGGCATTGAGAAATGGAGAAAAGTAACGCACAAACTCTAAACTATGACAGACATTACATAATGGATGGAATATAAAATGTGGACATGAAGCTGTAACCAAAGCTTGGAAGTGAGTGCTTTTCTAAGGGGCAACTGAATGGAGAAACTCAAATAAAGAGAGATCCCATTTAAAAATGAATACAAGTGCCTTGTTTGATCATTAAAATGCCAAAACGTGTCATGTCTTCTAAGAAAAACTTGCTGGTTGAGCACAATTTCAGCTTGAAACCAAGTCAAAAAAAACTGATAAGAACCCAGTTTCACTCTGATAAACATGAGATGAAATTGAAATCGAAATGGACATTTCTTAGACTTCCTGACTAATTGGTCTCTCAATCTGTTGCAGACCTTGACATGGAAATGAACCAGGGAGAAATGTTGACAGCTGTATTATGTCATCACTCACTCACTGCTGGAATGCACCTGTGTGGTCCAAATAGCCTTGCCAATTAGAGACGGATGCATTTTAAACATTAGCATGATTAATAACAAAGGCTGTATGTCATACTACCATTTCCAAAGAAATGACGTTACTGTCTTTAAAAAAAAAAAAAAAAAAAAACACTGAAAAGAAATGCAGGAAAAACACACCCTTTACAGAAATTTCAATTTGCACTGCGAAAACTTGCCCAAAGTGTTTTTTTTTTAGTGTACGTACCATTTTGTCATGAGGGTTACCTTTCATGGGAGAACACTAGTAACTAGTGCCTGTTTTCTTTTGTCTAATAATTACAGTCAGCGAATGCTCCAGTCGAAAGAGAAGGCCACTTTAACCCTACTGCGAATTCACAAAAAGCAAGAACATATCCCTTTTAGCACACCCATACAGCAGATCCTCTGTATGCACAACCAGTTTTGTTTCTTATAGTTTTGATCTCTGTACAAAAGACAACATTCCTTCACAAAGGTTACACTCTAGTTGTAATGAAAGTCTGACAATTCTATGTCAAGTGACATTTTTTTGTCTCTTTTTTTTTAAACATTTTTTTAACTCATTTCGTGATCCGAGTTCATTCCGTAAACGCCTTCCCTTCCATAACGAGCTCAGTGACGTGAGCTCGAGAGCCCAAGAAGATCCGGTCATTGGCTTCTGCTGCTCTCGGCCAAATCAAATCTCCAAAGCCTCCAAAGTGGCGCACCTCACCCTCCTCAAGGGGTGAATGAAAAAAGAAAAGCGACGGCGGCGGTTGTTTCTTCACGTGGCCGTGTGTTTCTCCCTCGTCGACTCGGCTCAGCCCGCGGCCTTGTGTTTGCCACCGCAGCAGTGGCAGGCCTCTCCGCAGTGGTGACAGGCCCGCAGTGGTGGGTAGCAGCACATGCAGGGCGCGATTATGGAGAGGCCGAGAAGCGCCAGCCAGCGCATGCAGAACTGCTCTTCGCTGGAATCGCATGAGCACGGGTCCGAGAAGTCGCCCTCAGAGTCGGACATGCAGTGGTAAAGCATGCTCTCTGCACACAGCATGCAGCTCACCTTGTAGATGCACTGCTTGATGGGGTCAGGTGCATCCTGGCACTCCCCACGTCGGTTCTCCTCATGGTTAAACATCTCGCGGCAATATATGCAGCGTGAGCGCTCGCCGTCCTCCCGCCGCCTCCGAGACTTCTTGGACTTTAGCAGAGGCGAAGGCTGCTGAGTTTTGATTGAGTCCTTGGTGCCCGTGCGATGCTCGGAGCCTTCCAGAAATAAGTACTCACTTTTCTTGCTGTCCAGTTTAGTGAATGTGGTGGAGAAATCGGCATCGTCACGTTCTGTGTCCTGTTTCCACATGACCGGGTGCCTGTAGTCCTCATACCCGCGGATGAGAACGTCCTTGCGGGGGTTGATCCGAACAACCTCTTCGTCGTCCATGTGAAAGCTCACATGGCGTGTCGTGGAGAAAGAGACCTAAAAAAACAGAAAATGTGAAAAAGGATTGTGTCAGGTACATCTTGAAAGACAAAAGTGACCAGGTGCAGCTGCTGTAAAACCAAAAGATTATCTATGACCTAACACTAAAAGTCAAGAAATGTCTTGAGCTGACCTGTGGAGGCAGATAGTGGTGGCTGGGGCTGGAGAACTCCTCAAACGGATGAGCACGCACATAACAGCTGCGGAAAGGCTCAGTGGACACCACTCGGCCATGCGGAGAGAACGGCTCTCTAATGGGCGTGCAGATAGAGGGAGGCTCCTGATTAACCTGCAAATGAAGAATCGATTATTACAGCTTCTGATTACATGCGCGAAGATCAACCCCAAGTGCAGCTGATTAAAAAAAAAAAAAAAAAAAAGCTACAAAGTGTGCTCTTTCCTTCCACCAGGTGGAGCCTGACATCTAACAACAGCACTGGCATGGGAAAATTTCATGAGTACTTAGTTTCTGTTGTCCTTGCAAGCGTTCCCAGACACATTTTTATAGGTGCAGATTCTTCAAAATATGCCCATATCAAACACCTCAAAGTTGCTAGATAAAGGAGTTCGGACAACAGGAGTGGATTCTTCCTGTCCAAAACCAGTGATTCTTCCTTAACCAGTGATTGTGGTGTATATGTATATAGATATATAGATCCAGGATTTTAGTTGATTCTTGTTCTTCAGTGTTCTATCATCAGTGTTATTTTATAAAACACATACAGAGCAAAGCCACAGCAATTAGTTTAGATTAGACTCAACTTTGTGATTGTGCATTGTAGCATCTAACCAGAAGTGCGAACTTCTACAGTATTAAGGACTTGTGTGTACAGTCAGGGCTATACAGTGGGTTTATATGCAGCAACTGTGCAGATATGAATAGTGCAATATTAGAGTGAGCAAATAGCAACATGAGGAATAATGCAGGCAGTCCAAAATACACAGATAAGCCATAACATTAACATTAAAACCACCTGCCCAATATTTTGTAGGTCCTCCACCAAAACAGCTCGGACCTGTCCATGCATGGACTCCACAGGACATTGGAAGGTGTGCTGTGGGATCTGGCACCCAGACATTAGCAGCATTTCCTTTATTTCCTGTAGGTTATGAGCTGGGGTCTCCATGGATCTGACTTGTTAGTCCAGGACATCTCACTGATGCTCAATCGAACAGAAATCTGGGGAACTTGGAGGCCAATTTAACACCTTGAACTCTTTGTAATGCTCTTCAAACTATTCATGAACAATTCCTACAGTATCGTCCACTGCCTTTGGGGAATAGTGTTGCCATGAAGGGGTGTACGTGGCCTGTAACAATGTTTACTTGGTGTTACATCTATGTAATCACCATCAAAACGTATATATCCACTCCGTGTTTCTTCTGCACTCCACATATATGTATTGTACTGTCTCCATTGTGTTGTACCATCTGTCTGCACTCGTTCTGTGTTTGTGTCTGTACTGTGTTGTTGTGTTGCACCATGGTCCTGGAGGA
Source organism: Leptodoras praelongus (assembly GCA_028564905.1). Classification (NCBI taxonomy): domain Eukaryota; kingdom Metazoa; phylum Chordata; class Actinopteri; order Siluriformes; family Doradidae; genus Leptodoras; species Leptodoras praelongus. The sequence continues at coordinate 16,958,337 of JAOTRJ010000002.1, read as the reverse complement.
AAGTTGTTTCGTTTCACTGTGTACAGTGTATATAGTTGAAATGACAATAAAACCTCTTGAACTTGAACTGAACTTGAACATCTCAAACTAACATCCACATGAATGCCATGACCCAAAGTTTCCCAGAAGAACATTGTCCAGAGTATCATACTTCCCATGGTGCATCCTTGTGCCATATTTTCCCCAGTAAGCAATGTGCACACACCCAACTATCCACATGATAAAAGAAAACATGATTCCTCAGACCAGGCCACCTTCTTCCGTTGCTCCTTGGTCCATTTTAGATGCTCATGTGTCCACTGTAGGTGTTTTCAGCAGTGTACAGGGGTCAGCATGGACACTGACCGGTCTGTGGTTATGTAGCCCAATACACAGCAAGCTGCACTGCACTGTGTTTTCTGATATACTTCTATCATAGCCAGCATTCATTGTTTCAGCAGTTTGTACTATAGTAGCTATTCTGTGGGTTCAGACCAGACGGGATAGCCTTCACTCCAAACATGCATCAAATGGTGCTTGGGCACTATGACCATGGTTCATCAGTTGTCCTTCCTTAGACCACTTTTGTAGGTACTAACCATTGCATACCAGGAACACCCTGACTTGCAAGACTTGCACTTTTGCAGATGCTCTGACCCCGTCATCTAGGGCATCATGATTTTTCCCTCTTTAAAATTCACTCAGATCCCTACGCTTGCCCATTCTTCCTACTTCCAACACGTCAACTTTGAGAACTGATTGTTCGCTTGCTGCATAATATATCCCATGCCTTCACAGGTGGCATTGTATGTAGAAAATCAAGGTTATTCACTTCACTTATGAATGATTTTAATGTTATGGCTGTTCGGTGTAAAACTGTGCAATATGCAAATGTGATATGCAGGACATTGTACAGTAATGGTAAACTAGAGGAATATATGAATAGAGTAAATACAGTATGTAAAATATTGTATGTACAGCTGTGAGTAGTTCATAATTGACTATGCAAATATACAAATATGAGTAAAGCAGTATGGGCTGTAGTGGTAATGGTAGTGAGTGCAACAATGCAGCTTTAAAGTGGCAATGTGGAGTTTAGCAGGACCATAGCCTCAGTCTACTGGTATGAGAAGGGAGGCTCCTGTAATGCTTGCCTGATGGGAGGAGGGTGAAAAGACCCTGGTTAGGAAGAGCTGCATCCTTGATGATGTTTCTCACCCTGTCCAGTCAGCACTTATGGTAATGTCAATGGTGGGTAACTGGGTGCCAGTGATACATTTTTTACCACCCGCTGAAGTGCTTTACAGTCAGAGGAAGAGGAATTGCCATATCACTCTGAGATACAGTTTGTGAGTATGCTTTCAACGGCGAGCTTTCTTGAGACTCTGTAGAACCTAAAGTTGCTGTTCTGCCCTTTTGACCATGCCCATTTCTCAAAGGTTTTGTCATATGGAGGAGTTAAGGGACCAGGAAAGATCATCAGAAATGTGGATTTCAAGAAACGTGCTCCACAACAGCCCCCTTAATGTAGCTGGTGGTGTGTACTGTCTCCTGACCCTCCTGAAGTCCATGATGATCTTGGTTTCCTGGTTGTTGTCCTCGCACCATGCATGATCAGACCCATCAGTATGGTGTCATCTGTGTACTTGATTATGGAGTTAGAGCCATAAACTGGAACGAAGTCATGGGTGAACAGAGAACACAGGAGAGGGCTCAGCGCATAGCCTTGTGGCACACCAGGGTTCAGAGTGATTGAAGAGGTGAAGAGATTGTCTAACTTGACAGCCTGGGGTCTTTCAGTCAGGAAGATCCATTTACAGAGAGATGTGCTGATACCAAGCTGGCAAAGCTTGGAGATCAGCTTAGAGGGGATCACTGTTAAATGCTGAGCTAAAATCAATGAACAGCATTCTAACATACAAGTTTTGACAGTCTTCTGTAGACCTATTGTGTCAATAGGCAAATTGATGAGTTGTCCTGTGTAGCAGGCAAGCAGCCTTTTCATTCAGAAAGAATAAGTCTTTCAAAGCACTTGGAGATGATGGAGGTGAGTGCGACAGGGCGACAGTCACTCAGGGCAGTCTAGAAGATAGTTGGGACAACTGCCTGAGTCAGCCACAGATTGGATATGTCTTTGCATTGCACAGGCTCTAAGCACCCGGCCAGGTACTCAATCAGGGCCAGCTGCCTTACTTGCATTCACCCTTCTCAAGAGTGTGGTAGACATCTGTGGTGGAGAATGTGAGTGGCTGCTCATTACGCAGCAATGGTCGAAGCAATGGAGTGAGGCACAGTTGGTAGGGGGTTGATATGACAGTCTGTGGTGGCCTGGGCAGTATACACACTCTGGGTCTGTCTGTGTGCTAGAGAAGGGGCCTTGTTGTGGGTTTCACATACTTGATGACTGGGGTGTACTTGGGGAGCAGGAACAAAGAAAGGTGATCAGACTGTCCCAAGTGGGGGAGGGGTGTGGCTTTGTAGGCATCAGCCATATTGGTACAAACAAGTTTTTTGTCCCATTGTGGTACGTGATTCTGATGAAGCTTTGGAAGACCATACCTCAAATTGCAGTGATTAGAGTCCCCAGCGACAATAAAGGTTCCAACCAGGTGCAAAGTTTGCATGTTATAATAATAATAATAGCACAAAGGTTCTTTCATAGCCACTTAACATTAGCATCCAATATCAACATCAACACAGGTAAACTTGTGTGGAAGATAGAAGGATCTGCACTTTGCACTCCTCCATATGAATAGAAATTCCAGATTTCAAGCAATGAAATGGGTGTGAGTATCAACAGTGAGTCCATGCACCATGCTTTGTTTACGTAAATGTAAACACCACCACGGTGGCTCACACCCGAAGCTGCAGCTGACCGATCAGCTCTGAAGACACTGCGCCCCTCCAATTCCACCACGCTGTTAGGAACATCTCATGATGAACCATGATTCCGTAAAAATCTTTAATTCATCCATCTTAGTCACCAGAGACCGCACACTGGCGAGGATGATTCTAGGTAGCGCATGGCGTTGTGGGTTTATTCTTTTGCCTTTGTTTATAGTCTCGCTGCTGGGATTTTCCGGTCGTGATGAATGGCTTGTTGGGGCTTGGTGTCCTGATCAGCTCCGGAGGTAGCTGGTTGAAATCGGACCGATGGTCCAAAATGATATTTATGCAGTGATTATTGATATCTAGCAGTGTTTGTGTGTCATATACAAAGTATCTGTGAGTCAGTCGAGTGAAAACACAGGAGAAAGCTAGGCAAATAAACACTAAATTGCTGAAACTGGTGAGACGCTGAGCTCCGGACTGTGACGCACCGCCATCTTGGTCAGAGATTTTTAGTAGAATGTCCATGTCTCTGCCACTGCTTAACATCTGATCAGCAGTGGTTCTGGGGTGGTCCTTTTCCACTGAAGGATGAAGGTCAGGGGAGCTGACAAATTGTGCATAGCAGCAGATGTGCTACAGTGAGTAATTATATACCTACGAAAGGAAACTATTTGGTAGGTGTAGCAGATAAAATGGGTGGAGTGAGAAAGGAGGTCCACCTCATAAACAGGAAATGGACTGTATACAATTCGGAGATGTATGCTGTCTAACAGAAGGTCCTTCATCCTCCAGATCCTCTTGGAATGTTTCTGAGATGCAGCATGTAAACATGGCACCAGCAACAAAGAGGTGAGCAGCCTCTAGAGTCTGGCGCGAGTTAGCCCCGACCACCTCCACCACAACACGGGAGGAGGAAGTACCCAAAAAGCTCAGGGAAGTGGGGAGCTATCATGAGGCTGGAAAATTGATATCTAAATTACAGCGTGCACATCGGTGAAGCCGCATGAGCTTGCCGCTTTTAGGGCAGGCATCTCTCCGTCTTGCTTTTTCTCACACACACGCCCACATGTGCACACACCCACCTACATCCAGGTTTTTCTGCTCTCTGCATGTGGGGGAGGCTGCTGGCACTGGTTAGTCAGTGCCGTGTGTAAAATAGCCCACGCCAGTGTTTTAACACACAGCGGAAATCTGGTTTGCTCCCAGCTGCTGCTACAGTAATTACTGTCCTGTGGTTGCTAAGAGATGCTTCCTTTGACCCCCCCCCCACCCCCCACCTTCTTTTTCTTTTAACACACAAGCACATATACACACAGTATGAAGAAGGGCAAAAAGGGAGTGAAGTGAAAAATGGAGTGGAGAAAATGGTGCATGCATGTGTATGTTAGAGATCGAGAGAGAGAGAGAGAGAAACTGAGTGTGTGAATGCGCGGCCAATGGGTCTGCCAGGGGAATGTCATAAACCAGCTCCAGCTGGAGAAACGCAGTCCAGAACTTAAAAAGCCAGATGACAGCTGTATGTGTGCGCATGTGTGTGTGTGTGTGTGCGGTGGGAGGAAGGGAGGAGAGTTAGGCAGTTGAAATGAGAACCAGACTTGGAGTTCCTTTTAAAGCCCTCGCTGCAGAGTGGCCTGAGCCCGAGCATATGCAGGGGCAAATCTGGTTGTGATCTACCCATAGAGCACTGTGGGAGATAAGAACTGAGGCTTGGCAGAACACCAGCAGGAGCTGAATGCACATTCGTTTGCTCTCTCTCCCTTTCTTTTTCCTCTGCTTTGCAGACTTGCTCTCTTTTCATGGCATGTGTGCACAGGTCTGCTTATCAAACACAAAGTCAAACGTAATAGCTCTTTTTCACATGCTTTCAAGGACTTGCAACAGTCTGGAGCTTTTTTGGCTGAATGTCTTTAGGATCAAACCACTTTAAGAAAAGATTAAAACCCGATGCAGAGCGATCACGCTATTTAAGTTACGTACCCAAGAAATCTTAAATGTGCTGCTCTACAAAAATATACTTAACAACATTGCCAATTAACATTAAAGACAACTTTTATGGATGGGAAAGTCTGCTTAATGACAGATTTGGCAAGACTTGTTCTCCTTTTCCGAGTTTACAGCCTCCCCACAAGATGATTTTCCTGTACACAACTTCCTAACTTAGGGAGGGAGAGCAGACGGCAAACAAATTCTTGGCTCCAACTAAGATGGCTGCAATCACACCAGGAAAGCACACACTCGGCTCCTAGAGGCCAAATCTTCAGATATTTCTATCTATCCAAGACAAGGGAGCAATTCATCTTATCTGTGTACTCTTTATTCTGAAAGAGCACACCAACATTCACCATTTATTTATTCCATTTCTTTTAAGCACCCTTTGAGAAGCCTGCCGTAAATGGAGAGATCATGATTCATGATTCAACTTGGAGAACTAATTACAGCTAAAAAACCTAAAGAACAGCTTTAAAAGCATTTCTCGTTTTTAGGAATACCACATAAGATTGCTTGAGTCAGAAGCCCATTTTGCTAGCTGCAGTGGATCAGTGCAGGTTGGTGCTTTGGCGAATGTGTAATTGTTTTGTCCGTGCCGGTCTGGAGGCTGAGGCATGTGAATGACTAAGTGTTGTGCTGCGTCCTGGCTCTGTAACCCCAGCGCTGTGCTGGTGAATCACCATGGCTACATCCTCAGTGGCTCCCCGCATCCCTCCTCCACTCTCTTGCCGCCTAGCAACAGCAGAGCCATTGGAGCCAATGCATCACTGATCCCAGGTAATCTCCACAGTCCTTTTCTCTGAATGAAGTCAAATTCCAGCATGGTTGAGGACTGAGATGCTATAAACGAACATAATCTGCCCAAATATATTATGTCTGCTTGAAAATGTTTTAAACACTGTAACAACCTGATAGGGCGGCACGGTGGCGCAGTGGATAGCACCGTCGCCTCACAGCAAGAAGGGCCCGGGTTCGATCCCCGGGTGGGGCGACCTGGGAAATTTCTGTGTGGAGTTTGCATGTTCTCCCCGTGTCCGCGTGG
>JAOTRJ010000002.1:16941073-16952395 GCA_028564905.1 Leptodoras praelongus | reverse complement strand
ATCTCATTTATACAGCTGAGCAGTTGAGGGTTAAGGGCCTTGCTCAAGGGCCCAACAGTGGCAGCTTGGTGGTGCTGCGGCTTGAACCCCCAACCTTCTATTCAGTAACCCAACACCTTAACCATTGAGCCACCCCTGCCCTGAGGTTTTAATGATACTCATGGCTTTAAAATAAATCTTAAAATTCTAAAATCTGCAACAGGTATTCAACTGGGTTGAGATCTGGTGACTAGCAGGCCAAGGCATAAGATTCATAAGAGCATTTCCAAACTCAATATCAAACTATTCAGTGACTCATATTCAGTGACTGGATGGGGGCGGGGTCATCCTGGAAGAGACCACTCCCATCAGGATAGAAATGCTACATTATATGATATGTTAAGTGATGTCACATCACTTGTCAACATGTCATAAAAGAGGAAAAGCTCCACTATTAAAAGTATTCTCCTGAAATATTCAAGTCGCCCTATTTCCATAATAAAACTGTTTAGAGTCAGCATTTGTGATAGTTGTGGTAACTGTGCCATGTCCAGAAAATGAAATCTAAAAAAAAAAAAAATCATCAGTTCTGTCCAATCTGTTTGGAAATCTCTTCTAAAATGAATACATGTACAGATGTACTTCTGGACTCCACCAAGAAGCCGTTATATGCAGTCATTTTTGGAACCGAGCTTGAGCAGATACAACAGAACAAAACATCTTACTGACCCATATCTATTTAGTCCATAAGGTCCAATGAACTTGAGACAGAAGACTAGGCCTGTCCACAGGGAAAATTTCATCACCACCCATCAGCGAATATGAGTCACATATCTGTTTACTGCTACACGCTTCTGCCATACCAGGTGCCGATTTCATTTCACACAACATTTGCTAACGGAGGCTGGAGCGTTTTTTGATTTTTATTTTTTTTTTCAGATACCGACCACTCAAAACGGGTGCCAAATGACTAAGGGGCATTATGCCGGCATTTTCATGACATCTCAGTCTGTTAAGCCCTGGCCACTTCGAATTAACCTTGTGCTTGACCCACCTGTAATCCATCTTCAGGAACCTCTGAGTCACTGTACACTGGACAGCCTGTAAAGACAAAAAGGAGAATAAATGAGTGAGGCGCTTGTGGAAAGAGCAGCACTTATAACACATATTCTGCAAGTCTGAATCTTATTATTGTCGTTCTTCTTCTTTCGGCAGCTCCCGTTAGGGGTTGCCACAATGTATTATCCGTCCGAGTATTTGATTTGGCACAGATTTTAAACTGGATGCCCTTGCTGCTGCAACCCTTCCCATTTATCTGGACTTGTACATCTCCCAATGGCTGGGTTCTGTGCTCAAACACAATCCTGAGATTACGGGTCTCATACTCTACCGACTGAACTAGTCAGGCACTCTGCAATTCTGAATGTAAAGAGTAAATTAATCAACACACACACTTTTTGATCCCCAAATGGAAATTTGACTAAGAAGGTGCTTAGAATATGGATATTATGATCATATCATAATAATATGATATCTAAAATCAGTCAAACAGGAAGTGGAGTCTCAAGAAAAAAAAACTTTTGCAGCTCTACTGAGTAAAAACAAATATCTCCACACATACCTACACAGAATCAGCCCAAACTTTCTTTGTTATCATCAGAATTACAGGTATCATGACCTGCCTTTGTCTGCACAAGCACCACAAGATATAGAAGAGAAACCAAAGAGGGTTAAGTGAAGGAAAAACACAGAGATGGAGCGCAGCTTGGATGGGTACAGCTTTGAGCTTCCTGCAGCACGACTCTGCCGGTGCCAGGCCACTGTGCTGGATGAGCCATGTGCCTGGTTGCTATAGCAACAGCGCCCTGCAAAGCTGCCACGCTGCGGTGCGGGCAGTGGAGCGATGCAACAGGAATACAGAGGAACCTGAACGAGGCATTACACAACACAACCGGGCCTGAAATACATGAGAGCAGCCCACCCCATCTGCTGAGTGTACTCTGAAACACAGCCTCCAGAATATTCCACCAGAACCGAAGGACAGCTCAGAGAAACGATGAGAACAAGAGCACAGACTAGACTAATTCTTAGGTTAGTTCAAAACAGACTTTACTACAGTACTACTTTAGGCCTACTGTCATGCAAACCCAATTTCCAGAAGACTTGGGACACTTGCAAGAAAAACTGAAATCTGTAATTTGTTAATTCACTTGATGCTTTATTTAATGGACAAAAGGTCAAAGAAAAGATTTTCAGCGTTTTCAATGATGAACTTAGATGATAGACTGTTTCAGCCTAACTGTCTTTCAGTTGCTAAAAAAGTTTTCAAATTACCACTTTAAAATTGCTATCTCTGATACAGGAATACACTCAGCATCAAAAGCTGCTAGACCAAACCAGGCCCTCCCCCAGCTAAACCTGTATTCCCCTCTCCGCTCCACAGATTCAGTTCAGCCCCCAGGTGCCCACACCTCCTTTACCTGCCAGCTACCCTTCCCTTCACGGTTACCTCCTCTTGCCTTGCTCATATCTGATTTAAGATAACACTGCACTAATCAGGTTCCTGAAAGTTGCATCATGCTCTGAAGGCATTTTAAAGTTAATTAGGCAAATTCGAATATCTAGGGTTCCGATCTGGTCTGGGGCTGCTCAATGACGTCTCCTACCATCTATGACACGCATGCGTATAGAATGAGCATGCACACACACCCACACAGGCTTTTCACAACAGGTGGACATCTCCACATTTTGATCAGATGAAGCACTGGCTCGCCAAACCTGCTTTCTTTGAGCTCACCGATTCTGAAACATTTTACAACAACTCGAGAGCATGAGGTGATGAGAAAGGTAGGAGCTCAGAAACAGGAAGGAAACAATGCTGCATGCAAGTCTACACATGTTATGTTACTGCTAATAAACGAGCCAAACCTTGCTTTATGTCCTCCAGGGCTCGCCGTATCCCTCGGTCAAAAGCTCTGGCATCGGCCGGACTCTGGAAAGTCAGGCCAAATCTTTTGTTGTCAATTCTCCAATGGTGGAAGATAGGGTTGACTTTGTTGTAGACCATGTCCCTCTTTATGATGCACTCCAGCACAACCTGATGAGAGATTATGTCAGATTTGGAAACTTATTCTTAGTAATATATAAGGTAGAATATATTGGATTATTATATAAGCATGAGAGAACAAAAAGAGTGTTATTAATAAGGGCTTTTGAACAAGCTCTAGCCTTTCCCCTGAGCAGATTAAATAAAATGAGAAACGCCCATTAGTCTCGAGGGTTTGCATGTCAGTGGGGGAAAGAAAGACAGAGAGAGAGAGAGAGAGAGAGAGAGATAGACAGACTTTATACTGGAGCAACAGAAAAGACATGAAAAAACAAGCAGTAACATCTCAGTTCTTTTCTTAGTTCTAATTCTATAAACCTAAAGAAAAGATCCATACCAAAAACAACAAAAACGCTATATAGGTTTTTGTTCAAATTCGGTTACTGCAGGACCCGGTCGAGTGTCAAGGTGAGACTGAACATAACTAATGCATGCAATGTGAGCAGAGAATGAGGTATCACTGTTCCAGGAGAAGACGCCATTCGAACAGTGCATTCCAGCAGGCAAAGCATGGCACAAGAAGACAGCAAGGTGAGCAAATGCAGCTAAACAAACAGTGGGGGAGGGTCAGCGGAAGAACGGCAGACAGAAAAGGATGAAAGCCAGAAAAAAAGATGAAAGGAAGAACGCTTAAAACAGAGATATGAATGGAATTCCAGTTGGTGTGTGGAGGCCTCATTTCAGAGCCACTGTCGAGACACTGATATCAGTCTCTCTGCTTGACTGACATGGTGAGAGAAGAATCAGATGATGATGACACACACACACACACAGCAAGAAAAGAACTAGAAATCATTCACTGATTCAGTCATATCCTTGAGAAATCAAACCAGTACCAAACCTAGTACTGCACCTTACATGAATCCTGATCCATTTTCCCCACTACTTTCCGAATGATGGGGTAATTCAGTGACAGATTAAAGCGTGTCTGAATAGACAGCGCAGAAGCCCATTGGTGGGCTATATTCAGCCTGTGCTGACTCATCAGGACACTCTGTGCTGCATCGCTACACTTGTAGGCAGATTCGCTCCAACATCACAGTTACTGCCATCTCTCTCTCAGTACAAAATGCAAATCAAATCTAAAGCCCCAAACTCCTCCTCCTCCTCCCTCCCCAACCCACTCTCCTCCTCATTCAGCTAGAAGCCTCTCACTACAGCAAGGAACTGAACACATTCAAATAACTGATAAAACTAATAACTGCTTGATAAACAGTATTACTTTACCACAGTGGATAGTCCACTATTTAATAATCATTTGTTTATCTGCACAGTAATTCCATGTTGATGGCACTATAAAAGAAAATAAATGTAAAAAAAAACAGTACTTTCGTATTAATTTGATTAATACAATAATGTCTAGTTGCTCGTACTGATTTTAAAGGGCAGAACCCTACAACGTGTAGGCAAAAAGAGACTTCTCGAATCAACTCTGTGTAAATACACAGCACTCCTACATTTTCTTTCTCTAAACAGCTTGTCTCTATTACTGATGACATCAGCCGGCGTCATGCGGTGCGCTCCTATTTTGAGCTACCTGCCCTGTGGATGAGTGCTAAGCTGCCACTTCCTGTGAGTGCTGAGCATGATGATCTCATCTCACAGCCCCTTTTCAGAGGGATGTGCGTCACTCAGACTTTTAAGTCCATAACGGACAGGGCCGAGTTCCAAAAGCGGATGCTTACCAACTTGTCTTTGAGTCGCTCTCCCTGGATGAGATAATCCACGCCGTTGGGGCTATCCGAGTCCGGCCGGGTAACTTTGTGGACAGACACGCAGCTGAGGCCTCCACCTCCCAGAGGCAGCCATCCACCGCTGGAGTCATCGCGAGTCATGACCACTGCTCTCACACGCGCATAACTGTCACTGCAAAGGCAAACACACACCGACACAACATTAGTGAAACGTTCAGACGGCTCTAGAATCAGGATGGAGAAGAAAAATGGATGTCCGATACATGGATAAAGTTTGTAATCATGATCATCACTGTACAAATACTATTTATCACTAAAAAGAGCATGACGGTTAAAGTTTTACCATTGTATGTGTTCCATGAAAAGGTGGTAAATTATCCACAGATCAACTTTTTTTTCTTTCTTCAACTTTCACCTCCTACATGTGGGAAGCAGTTGTTCATTCTCTCTCTCTCTCTCTCTCTATTGCTCCTTTGATTAGATAATAACAACGTGAGTCCGGAAATGACAAAGGTCAACGTTTGACCAATGCAGCTCTTTATGGACCCTAGTAATGTATTAAGACATCAGCCACATTTTAAAAAAAAGGCCAGTTAAAGTCTACAGGTTCAAGCCAGTTCTCTGGTGGGGCTTTCAAATGATTTAAGACAAAACCTAAAATTTGTCTCATTGTCATTTTGGACACTACCTCTTCCCCATTTGCCTCTTCCCCTGTCCTGATAACAGAATCCCTGTATTAACCCCTGGATGAAACTTCTGATCAGCCTGAGAAACCAGTCCACAGAGCAAAAGACAGAGTCCCCAATCCTCATAAGACCTAGAAAGAAGATCAGTTACTAATGTCATGCAGTATCCGGGATTAATCCCTGTTTTCTGCTTAATAAGCTAGTTGGTGTAATCTTCCACACACACACACACACATACACAAACAGTGGTTCACCATTAAACACATTCATGTCAAAAAATGTTATCATGTAACAGGATCAATTCCAGGAAAAAAAAAGAAGTTAAATAAAATGTACATCTATGTAACAGTTCGATCAGTTAGACCGAGCGATTTGATTGGACAAGAGGCAATCCATTAGTGTTGATATTGGAGTACAACAGCACTGGGACCTTTAAATCTACATGCATCGCTCCGCTTTACATGAGTATTCTATTAATCGTTCTGTTAACTGTGCTACATATCCACCTTAGATGAACACATTTCCACACAACATTTAACGTATTCAATTTATTTCCATGGTAACAAGTAGCAAGCTAGTGTGTGCGGAAATGTTTGTGTGTTGCTTGGCAACAGTTTATTCCCAGTCCAGTTGCAGAAGTATGTGTGTTTTTGACTGAATAAACAAACAAATCATAATCTTTGGTTGCATATTACTGCTGATTAATCAATAGCGCTGACAGAACTGGTGTATAAAAGCAATATCGCACTCAAGGTCCTTTTCGGTGTTGTGCCTACGACCGAATCGCGTCTGGTGCCGATATTCAGGACGACAGCACTCCCTCTTGTGTGATGGTACTTAAATACACACCGATCTTGGAAATTTTGTTGAAATACTATATCTGTAAAGTGAGGCAGGAGACGAATAACAGCTGTGGTAAAAGACGGAAAAAAGAAAAAAGCTCTATAAGAGGAAGAGACCGTAGTTTCGGCACCGAGCATGGGTTTCAGTTTAGAACATTCTACTCGGACAACACCTTATTTGCAGACGTACAGAGGTGATTATGTATGTAATGTTTCAGAATTGCATTTGTATAAAAAAAAAAAAAGCCTATGACACTGTTTTTAAAACACTCAATGAAAAGAAGTCAAGCTTGATCAGACACAAAGAGCAAAAGGCAAAAAAAAGCCTGACTTAACCTAATGGGACACACTTCCTTTCAAATCCGCCCACCCTCTCCCCACCTCTCTCATGAGAGCAATCTCTTTGCATTGCACCACACACACATACACACACACACACACACAATCATCTGCACACAATGACGAACACAGAGACAAAGGTTGTTTTTTTTCCTCTGTGTTGAGAGGGCAGAGTTCAGACAGAAGACGATCAGCCAAGTTCCCAAATTCCCAAAGATTCCAAGCTAGCCTGCTGGAAGAACGACTCCATTTCCACGAAAAAAGGAAGCGACTATTATGAGCTGGAATACAGGTTTCTGAGAAGTCTGAATATATTTTATAGTCTTTCTCCAGGTCTGTATACTTAACATGTCTGTAGGGCTTTACTTAAAATGTCTTTAACTTATGTGATATTTCCAAAACCCTCAAATTACATCCATTATTTAAGAAGTAAAATAGATAAGCAAATGCAGAAGAAGCAGTGTGGACAAAAAAAACACCAATGAGAATGGCTTTTAACATTAAAATGACATAAGTACATACTCTGAAAAGAGTTTTTTGTGCGCTGAGTAACTTTACAGGCCACACACTACCTCGGGTTGTCTTCAGTCATACCCTAAGAAGTTATTTTTTTGCGTTTGGATAGTTTCGACTTCCCTAAAAATTGTGTGTAATGCAGCTGAAAAAGGCTACAGACTCAGCAAAAAGTGGCACAAGCCTTCTGTAAAATCAACCATAAAGGAAATATACTGGAGGTTTCATGCATTCCATCGCTGCCATTTTTATTGAGTTTGAAACAGACTGATCCAAACACTGTGTGTGTTTGTGCGATTGTCACCAGCTCTAACACACAACTTTGTTTAGATGTAGATGTTCATCTTTACCACCTAGAACTTACAGGGCAAAAATCACACCACCGCTGTGTGGGCGGCTTGTGTGACGCACCCAGGCATTGGTGTACGTGTTCCCCTTCCAAAGAGTGAGAAATTACTTCTTCATTCTTTATACAGCAAAACAAGTAATAAGGAATAGAAAGGCTAGAACCATATTTTCAGTTTACCTAGTGCTCCGGATTTACAATCATGTGCAAAATATCCCAGCGTGTGAAGCACTGCTTGAGTGCATGTGTGTGAGGCCTGACCCAGGAGGCAAGGGGATCCAGGGCCAGCCGTTTCCTGGCCTGATTTAAAGAGGAGGAGGAGGAGGAGGAGGGGAGCAGTAGGATGTGGCCTGAGCCCTGGGCTCCTGCCAAGTCAACCCCAGCCTCTCCCCCTCCCACTCCTCATCGCACAATGGCCGCTTCTCTGCTGAAATTTCACGTTATTGGATACCAGGCCTGGATTTTTGTGCTCGCACAATGTCCAGGCAGTGGAGCATGCTGCAGGAGAGACACGCTCTGCAAGCTAAAGCAGGAAAAGCTCCTCTTTTCATTAGCATCAGAAAGGGGGGAAAAAATGTCACTCTTCTTTCCTGCACCAAACCACAGAAGGCCCGTTCAGCTCCGCTGGCCTATTTCCTTTATGGAAAAAAAGGGTAGAATAAGAAAACACATTGAATAAATCACCATGAGAGTAAATAAAAGGTATTTTCAAACTCATCACCAATACTTGTGCACTTGATTTCCAAAGAGCAAAGTAAACAATGGCCTATTTGATTCAAAGACTGCTCTTTAGACTGTGCATGGTGAGATGCGAATCAAAGCTTCGTTTATAAACAGATGTGATTGAAGGTAAGAATTAGGAAGTTTCTCAGTAAAGGCGTAAAATCAGAAAAAGGTGTATTTAAACATAAAAAAAAAAGATTTTACACTCAAGAGTTTTCCTTTTACAGAAAGCCTCAAGCAGAACCCCTTTAGAAAGCCAGAACCATTAACCATCAGAAAACCCCCTGAGGTACCATTTTCTTCCATTTGCTGGGGGACCCATACACCAGTGCCTGTGAGCAGAAACCTCTGGTGCATCACACAAACTGCCCACGCATTGGGGCAGAAACCTCTGGTGCATCACACAAACTGCCCACGCATTGGGGCCGTGGTTTTACGTTCTAGGTGTTAAAGATGAAAGTTGGTTACGGTGAAACCTGTGCATGTACACTGTGGTCTGATTGACCTGTTTCAAGCAAACTAAAAATGGCAGTATTTTTTTTCCATGGTTTTGCGCTTAAGGGTGTGCTCATTTCCCACAATGCTCTAAGCTCATGTACTTTTATAGAGAACATGAGCTGCTTCTTGGTGAACCTGTAGCCTGGCATTGTCAGTTGCATTACACGTCTGCTTTAGGGATGTTTCAGGTTGCAAAAAATATTTTCTTAATATGCAAACCCCATTTCCAGAAAAGTTGGGACACTTTCTTAAAAAGCAATGCAAGCTAAAAAACTGTCATTTGTTCACTTGAACTTTTATGTAACTGTTTATGTAACTGAAAGAAAACATTTTCAGTGTTTTCACTGACAAACCTAATTGTATTTTGTAAACGTAAAAAAAAAAACTAAAAAAAAGTGGGACAGAAACAAAATAAGACAAGTAATACAAGTAAAACTTTTCTGGATTATGTATAAGAGGAACATCCACCAAATGCTCAGTCTTTGCAAGCAAGGATGAGTCTCTGGACATAAACTCATCTGAGATGGATCGAAACACAGTGGAAGTGTGTTCTGTGGTCAGACGGGTCCAGACTTTTACCAATGAAAAGTTCAAAAACCAGCATCTGTGATGGTATGGGGGTGAAGGAATCATTGATGCAGATGCTTATACTGGTATTTTGGAGAGACATATGCTGCCTTCAAGACAACAAACACCAGACCTCATTCTGCATGAGTTACAACAGTGTGGCTTGACTGGCCTGCCTACAGTCCAGATCTGTCTCCTATTGAAAATGTACAGTGCATCATGAAGAGGAGAATCAGACAACACAGACTCCTGAGTTGGCCATACAGCTAAGCTACAGCATATTCATTACATTACATTACAGACGGTCATGTGACCCATAACCACAAAACGTCTCATAAACTGCTATACTAGTGAGGAATCAGACTGGACTGTGATGCTCAGTCGAGTCATGGAGCACATCCGGCCTGCCTCTGCGTGCTGCTTTATTCTTCTGTGCTGAAGCGCATCTGCATATTTGCGTTGTGAAACAGAAAGAGACGCGGTTTATGCGTAAGACAGAACACAGATGGATTAATGGGCTGGTGTGCAGTCCTTCCAAAAACTAACAGTGTGTTGAGCGTGAACAAGAATCAATCAGAAGAGGAGTTTGTAACATTGGGTAGGGTAATAATTTCTTTAGTCCACCAAGCATCCAGCCCTCATCAGGAAACTCCTTAAGTAAGCATTCTGCACCACAATAAGAGAATAATTTAATGATAACCCTATCCACCCTGTCACTGAATGTCATTTTGCTACTGATGACGCACCGACATCATTAATGACACTACTTCTGAGGGAATATTCATAAAATATAAAAAAACTCCCTTTTTTAAAAATGCTAAATTCATGCTTGTCTTTAACATTCAAGTAGTAATCTTCAACATTAAAACATCTGCTACTTCTCTTCTTCTACAGTCGTTGTATTCATTCTCTCTAGTGGAGATGTTCACTTTACAATTGTTTACTAATGCAACCAGCCACCAGTCACACACGGCACCTTCACATGTTCACAAATACACGGATGAAGACGTATGAACACAGTGCAAGTCCAGTGTGCTTTTTTGTTTTATTTACCATCAAGCATGATCACATTGCTTCTCTAGACCCTGCTCTATAGAACAATACCGTAACTTCTTAATGCTGACAAAAATAAACGTCATAAATTGCAATAATTGCATGTGCTGTAAGAGTTTAAATGTACCTGAACATATGAATCAAATTAGAGCATGCTGTCTTAATCTTGGGCAATACACAAAATACGCAATACGCAAAATCTTAAGCATACACAAATATTCTTAAAAGTGTCTGAGTGAATCATAGTCAAAGTTCAAGCGCAATTTTATTTGTATATTGGACTGTATCAGTAAACTTTGGTCTTTTGTCCATGATCTCTTTCAACATATATAAATATACACACACACACACATACAAACATACAGGTGACAAATTATGTAAAAACCCATAGAAAGTGGCTTAGTAAGGTGTTGGGCCACCAGAACAGCTACAATCTGCCTTGCATTGATTCTACAAATCTCTGAAACACTACTAAAGAGAATGAACACCATTCTTCCAAATAATATTTTGTCATTTGGTGTTTTGATGATGGTGGTGAAGACTGTTGTCCGACACATCATTCCAAAATCTCTCACAGGTGTTCAACTGTGACTGCAAAGACCATAGCATACGACTGATATCATTTTCATACTCATCAAACTCATCAAATTCAGTGACTCCTCCTGTCCTATGCACGAGGTGGAATCATCCTGGAAGAGACCACTCCCATCAGGATAGAAATGTTTCATTACTGGATAAAAGTGATGAGTGAGCAGAATGCTGTATTGAGTCGTAGTGACGCTTCATTCTAAGGGGACAAGTTGAGGCAAATCATGCCAACAAAACAAATAAGCCCTTCTCAAAGCATTACAGTACCAATGGGTTTTCCTTTAATTTGTCACCCTATACATACATATACATACAGGCCAAAAGTTTGGACACACCTTCTCACTCAATGCGTTTTCTTTATTTTCATGACTATTTACATTGTAGATTC
>JAOTRJ010000002.1:16844506-16855288 GCA_028564905.1 Leptodoras praelongus | reverse complement strand
GTTTCCTCCCACAGTCCAAAGACATGCGCGTTAGGTTGATTGGCGTCTCTAAAGTGGCCCTAGTGTGTGAGTGTGTGCCCGAGTGTGTGAGTGTGTGTGCCCTACAATGGATTGGCGCCCTGTCTAGGGTTGTTCCAGCCTTGCGCCCTATGTGGCCGGCTAGGCACCGGCTCCCCCGTGACCCTAAAAAGGAATAAGCAGCCAAGAAGATGAATGCTTGCAACAGGTAAACAAGCAGTTTAACTGGTAACAGATGAGGTCTTCAAGATTTCAAGAAAGGCTTAGTCTTTGCAAGCAAGGATGGGTGGTGGTTTACACTTTGATCCAAATTTCATGAGAGAATTGTCAGTCAGTTCAAATATAATGTTTCTCAGCACAAGGTTGAAAAGAATATACTGTAAGTCTTTTACCATCTGCATTTCATAATACCATGAAAAGATTTAGGGAGTCAGGGGAAATCTCATGCATAAATGCCTAAAGTCCAAGGGTGGAAACCACAGCTGAATGTGTGTGACTTTCGAGATACCTTTACCGTAATGTACATAGCAACATGGGCTTGGGAGAACTTTGGAAAATCATTGTCACTTAACACAGTCCACCACTGTGTCAAGAAATGCATCATGAGACTGTATTATGCAAAGAGGAAGCCATATATTCATTCCGTGAAGTCATCTGAGACGGACCGAAAAACAATGAAAACATGTTCTGTGTTCAGACAAGTCCATGTTTCAGTTTGTTTTTGGGAAAGAGGGATGTGAGGGAAGACCATCCAGACCAACAAAAAGTGCAAGAATGTGCATCAGTGCCCATGGCATGGGTGATCTACACATACATGAAGGTACCATTGATGCAGAGGATTATACTGGTATTTTGGAGAGACAATGGCAGACCTCATTCTATATGAGTTATAACAGTGTGGCTTTGTAGACATAGAGTGTGTACATGACTGGCCTGTCTGCAGTCCAGATCTGTCTCCTACTGAAAATGTATAAAATTCCATTAGCAAAACTTCAACAATTAGTATCTTCATTTCCCATATGATTAAAATGTATAATTAAAAGAACACATGATGTGACCCAGTGGTAATTTGCTTATATTTAACAAATAGAATTAAGTTTAAAATGAATGAACATATGACTGATTTCAGATATTATAGCATTTTTAGAAAGTGTCCCAGATTTTCAGAGTTGTACAAACTTAAGCAATATTCAGCTAGTCTGAGATTAAACTGTTAAACTGCTGAAAAACAAAGGTGTAGCTATGTATTAAGTCCAGTTTTTTTATATATATTTTAAAGTTATTCACTATAATATGTTACTCTGACATGTTTTGGGCTTTAAATACAATCAGTCTGCATCTTTTTGGGCTTCATGGCATGTGCTTGTGTATAAAGGGAATTGTCTAGATGCTAATGAAAAACCTCACTAATTTTTAATTAGAGCATGATTTCATTAGTGCAATGAACTACATCCATGTAATTTTAATTAATTACCCAAGTAATCTGAATGGTCAAAGCATCTTAAGCACCTGTGTAAACAGACAGAATATGATGTGTTTTATATTTAAGTGTATAAATAAGTATTTATTTGTTGTATATAATATACAGTTATATGTATATATAACTGTATATAGATATAGATAGAAGATATACTGTATACAGATATAGATATAGATAGAATATAGATAGATATGCTTATTTTTAATGTTATGAATTAATAAGTAATTATCATACAGTAAAAATAACCTTGTGCGTGTCCAGACAATTCAGGAGGAAGCTGCTATCTGTAGAGTACTGAATAAGGGAGTAAGTCACCGCTGATTTATGTGCCTACATTTTCCTACTGCGCTTTTTAATTACAGTGGATGAACATGGAGGTGAATTGCGGAGAACCACGTGGGCGGCTGGGCCATGGTGAAACGGTGTTATCATATAAATACCCCTGCACTTTTGACTCCAGGAAGCAGCTTCCTGAGAAGTGGGCCTGAGTCACAGAGAGGTCTAATTTACAGTAAATGGGATGGGTGGACATGCCTCTCACACATTTCCCCCTCCTTCTCTTCCTTTCCTCGCCTCCATCCCTGCCATGCATACACACAGTTCCTTCTCTAATTTTAGGTCGGATATCTCACTCCTTGACATGTTTCAAGGCTGATTTACACCTCGGCCACAGGCACATCTGTCCCGGCTATCACGAGATATACCAATGAAAAGTATCGTTATTCCCGCTCAAAAAAAAAAGTGTAATAATTCAGACAACGCGGCACTTGCACATGAAAAGATACAACATTTAACTAGTTTGTTCTTACACATGTTGGTTTAAATTATACCTCCTCATACCACCAGAAGAAAATAAATTCACAAAGGAATTCTGCACAGAGCAATTCATCTGACAACCTTCCTAAACAATTAGAGTTAAAAGACAATAACAACATTTTCAATGCATGCAAAAAACTAAAGAAAGACAAAAATGGTCTTGTCAATCAAAAGGCCTGTATTGCTGAAGAGGGGAGAGAACTGAGTTTGGAATCAATAGATTAAAACAAAGGCTCTCTCGTCCACCACTTTCTGCCTACATCTTCACAAACACTGCAATTACACAGTACTCCTGCACGAAGATGCATCAAATAAGACCCTGAACAGATTATTCATATATTTTTTTAGATCAGAATACAGAAACATTGAAAGCTACTAAAGTTTTTTTTTAATAATAGTACAGTATTGTGAAGAATCACAGATCTGCTTCTTTAGAAAGCACTGAAAGTCTTTAACTTAAAAATGTAAAGCATAACCATTTAAATAGCACACAGCTTTTCCACTGGAAGTAGATAATCCCTTGTTTCCCCTAGTGACTTCTCTGCACCCACACTGCTGTTAATTTATTACAAGAGCATGTGTGATTAGAAAAACCCTCCTAGATTACTGCATCACACAAATGGTATAATTAAATTAATATTGGATGTAATAATTACTTGGTGGATCCTAATTTTTCATACATGCAGTTGCTTTTGTTGCTAAAACCATTAACATTTGTCTGCTGCAATTAACAATTTCTTTAATGAGATTCCTGGGTGTGTGTGTGTGTGTGTGTGTGTGTGTGTACGCATGTGTGTTTTTGTGTGAATGACATAGACAAGGAGAAAGGCAAAGCAAGGAGGTATAAAATGTACAAAATGTGCATTTCAGAGACGATGCTCTTACTATATACTGTATATATAGTATATTATATTTTATGGATTCATAAGATATTTTTGAGGACAAAATAAACTGGGTATTGATGATGCTTCACACGGTCCCAAATATGTTATCTTATGCCTCATAGAGATATTGTGATGTAATAAAATGGAGGTGACAATGAAACAAAAGAAACGTTTTAAATGTCCAACCAGACTTGTGGTTGGTATCACAGTGAAATATTATTGGTTCAAAAACTGCTTAATCTCATTATGATAGTGTAGTATTATCTCATTGTGGTCATATTTACCACTCATTGACACAGTGTCTGCACACCGCATGCTGAGGTAAGCCGGTTATTATGAGAAGACCAGGTGTCAGTACTAAAACACATTTGACTGGCAGGTGCTGCAGAATGGGCTTGTGTAGAGAAACAGAGAAAGAGAAAAAAAAAAACTCTTTCTCCTCTTCTAAACCCCATCTAAACAAACCCGAGGCTGGTGGTGAGATAGAGGCACTCTCACACCCACTCCACTGTCAGACAGGATGGAAATGTTCCTGCTTTATCGAGGAGTGTAATTGCTGTCTTGTTTGGTTAAGAGATTAGGAGGCTGAAACTCTTTGTGTGGTCTTGCTGATTGGACAAACAGGGAACAGAAAAACTCCAGAGGTACTGTTCTTCAGGCTCCATGCCCAGGAGTAACAGAGAGAGAATTAGAGAGAGGGAGTGAATTCAACCACAGGAGGGCTTCACAACTATTTTGAACAAATTTCCATTCATAGCTTTCCAATGTATACTCTCTTCTCTAATTTCTATATTTCCTTCACTAGCATTGGAGACACATGCACACACACATACACACACACATAGAGTCTGTCTTGTCACTGTGCCTGCAATCACTGTGGCAAAGCTCAGGGATCATGTTTGATATTGTCAGATGGCCTGGAAAATTAAAAACCCAATTAAAGGAGCTGTGCAGGGGTCGACTTTTCTGCATATCAAAAGCCCTCCTCTGGCTATTCGGCACAAATTATATCCCTTAACAGCTCACTTTGCCCAGGATGCAACCCCAGAGCACTTAGGGAGTAATAAGTGCTTTCCAGCTCAAGACTTGCTTCAAATATAAACCTCTTCTGAGGCAGTGAGAAAAAAGGAAGGTCGTAATCAAACTGTCATTTCTAGCACTTTTCTACCAGCTAACCTCATACAAAGGTCTTGTGGGAAAGAATTAATTTAGGAAATCTGATGGAATAAGAAATGAGAACAGCAGAGTATTTGTTCTGTCATCACAATGACTTTTTTTTTCTACCAAGAAACATGACATTTGGTCATTTTTTTATTCTTCAAGCTAAATTTAAAAAATCACTAAAAATCTCTCATGTCCACTAGCTTTTTTCCCCTGTGTGTTACCTACTTTTCATCAATTCTTGTACAGTGGTGAGAAAGGACAGAGAGAAATGACCAGTCAGGCTTAATGGTATTCGTCTCGCTGTGGGACATTAATATTCAGCCTAATGTTTCTGATAACAGGGCTTCGGGCCATAAAGAGCTGGCAGGCCAGACAGCCTTATTAAGCTGCTGGAGTGGAATGATGCTCGCTCATGTTGGGGATCAAATGCTAGAATACACAAGCTGCTTTCTTTTCACGGCAACCTCACACATCAGGCTCAGCCATGAAATGCTACTGTACCAGTAGAGTTCACCAGCTAAGAGTGTTTCAGCATATCAGCCTATTGGGGTGTTCAATAGGTCATTATTTACCTCTATTTTGCTGTGCCTTAATATATTTAAAATAATGTGTTCCTAGTGATGTAGAGAGGAGACATTAAAAAGTAAATCTATTCCTGCTTCAAAAGGCTAGTGTATGTTACTGCATATGCTGCACAGTAAGAAATGTGTCTGAAGGGCTATCAAAATGGTCCTTCATCTTTTTACTGCCCTAATTTTCTGTGTCTCTTTTCAGGCAAGTCACAAGTCTTCAACTTCAGGCCTTTTAGCTCCATCTCATTTACATCTAATGACATGATAATACACATTAGCAGACTATTTTAAATAATTACATCCTTACAATCGTTCCCCTCTCAACCTTCTTGCCTAAACGTCGTGTTACGTGGCTTTTCTTTCTCAAACTTTCATATTTTTAATGGTAATAACACAGGAATGCTTTTTGCAAGGAAACAATATATAATAATATGTCACAGAGGGGGAAAAGATTGAGCAATTTTCAAATGGTGACAGGGGTGAATAGGACATTAAGTTCTTTTCTCTGGTGGTGGTGGGTATTTTTATCTGTCAGTTGACAGGGTTAGCTGCGAGCAGGTGGAATCTAAAGGCCGGCTCGGAGAGATATGAGAGTGACAGCTCACCTGTCAAGGGTGCTCCAGGCTTTTAAAATAAGATCTATTTAATTCTGCTAAATTCTGAAGATCCAAGTCATAAGAGGAGACAAGGGCGGAAATCTGGCTACATGGGCAACACCTCTGTTTAAGAGTACAGCATTGCCATATTTACTTGGTTAGGAAAGGAGTGACTGAGAAACGGGGTGAGAAAGGCAGAAGGGTAAAGGGAGGGGTTCAATAGTTGAGAGACAGAGAGGAAGAGAGAAGGACAGATAGACAGAGATAGACAGGGAGAAAGAGGCTTGACAGAATGCTGATTGCTAAGAACCTTATTAAAGAAATTCATGCATACCTAAGGAACGTATGTATCAGAACTGCTTGTTGTCAAGATGAGGACAATACAATAAATGAATCAAAGATTTGTAGAAACCATGGGCTGACTTCAAGTTGGTAGGAAAATGTAACAGTAAAAATGAGCACTCAGTATTAACAGTATTATTAAAGCATAAAGTACACCTTTTTATATTAAATGTTGCATTAATGTTGAGTAAGCCAAATACCAACGCTGGGTCCTGTTAGAAGAAGAAAGAAATGCAGCAAAACCCCAAGTGGAAATAAAACACACAAAATAATATGACCACTTTTTAAAACCCTGTGTTGTAAATGTTAATCATGTGCACCAGATATGCATCCAGACTGTGGATGTGAGCGTATAAGGCAGGTGTGTAAGTGCAAACATTCATAAATAAAATCAGGATTTTTATAGTGTCACCATTGTTCATTTTCTCAGGGTAATATTTAGAGGGAAAGTCACCCATCTGGAAGAGTAAGCAGCTCTCCCCCGTGAGCCTTTCTGAATCTATTTCTCACAGTTGCACAGTACTGGTCAAACAAATTCAATTACTGCAGCAGTATGTAAGTAATTTTATGTAAATTATAGTGTTAATGTTCTGCATCGCCCTGCTGCCGGCAATGGGCTGATTTCTCTCTTTCTCTCTCTCTCTCTCTCTCTCTCTCTCTCTCTCTCTCTCTCTGTTCTGGTGCTTCCTTGTCTGCATTCTAGCAGACACCATCTGTAATGAACATGTACATTTTAAGAGACTAAAATCTATTCCGCTTTTCTTTCCTTCTTCTCCTCCTCTCAACGTGTTAATAAGTATTCACCCACTCGGACTGTTTGGCTCGGGGCTAGCTGTTGTTGCGGAATACAATAGAAGGAGGGGTTTAAGATGCATAGTCACAATAATGTAAGCCCTCAGAGTGCCAGGCTGAAGCAGGATATTATAGTAGTTTGTGGCATGTTAACAACCCAGTTCACTAGTAACTTCAACATGGGTTTTATCCATTCAGCTGTGAACAGTAGTCATTTCTAAATGCATTACAATTTAACTTTTATTATAAGTACTGTAACAGTTTTATGCTTTTGGGTCAAATTGGAATGGTAAATATATTAGGCAAAATATTTTGTATACAGTGTATAAGATAAGTATTGATGATGCATTGGTGTCCTTCTTGCTTTTATGTATATCATTCAGCATCCTCTCAGGATTCACCTTTCTGTCACGCAGACTGAAATTTACACTTGCCTTTTTGTAATCTGTAAAACTAAGCAGTGTATCCTTGCATTTCATTAACTCCCAGCTAATGATATTAGTGACTCTCCCTAAAGAGGCTGATGATGGAGTGGTCCTGGCCATGGTGCAGAAATTAATTTTGTAGGGTTAAATGCTGGAACTAACTCATGTTTCAACAAAAGCCCCTACCCTGCAGTTACATTAAGTGGCATAAATACTATCAGATCTGTCTCGATTTTACGGCTCTCAAATCCGGCGAATCCTCCTTCAACCTGCTGCTTGCTTCTTTTTTTTCCCTTTTCTGTCACTTTGCTTTATTTGCGTTTCAGCACTATCCCAGCTCAGCTCATCCACTGTATGCACTACAGCAAAAAATAATCAATATTTGTTTGAAATAATGTGCTAAATGCATATCTGGTAGGATCTCAGATGCTTGTAAAAAAAAAAAAAAAACCTCTGACGGAGAAGTGAAAGAGAGATGATAAAAGAAATGATGTGTGAGAAACCAAGAGACCACTGATGAAGAACTGTTCATTATAAGAAGGGCAAATAGTGATATTTTTTCTATCTGATTAGAGTTTTCCATGGCAAGAAGAGCAAGAGTCAAGGAGTCGCAGTGATAATAGGTTTGATACATTTTCTGCCAAAAAAAAAAAATGGTATCATGTTAATGAGGTGGCTTCTAGGGCTCATGCATTTTCGAAGAGGCATTTCCTATGTATTAGTTTAATTACCAGTGATGAGAAAACTAACTGAATTTTCTCTCGTGAGTTCATTTGAGCTCAGTGAAATTACACCACATGCGAGAGAGGAAATTACCCAGTCTTCCAGAGAGGGCTCACGCCTGATTTGATCATAGCTGCTAATTGGATGATCATTTTCATAAAGCCTTTCAAATGGCTGACAGTGTCTGTCCTTCACTTCCCTCTCCCTCTCTCTGTCTCTCTCTCTCTTTCTCTCTTTTTAAAAAAAGGACTCTGTGGATAGAAAAACGAGATGGAGATTTTGAGTTTGGCAAAAATTCTGAGGATATTTTAAACCAAATGTCCACAGGTGTAAGCAACTCGTTTTCAAGCAGTGCTTGTCCCCCTAATTAGCCCCCTCAAGTTGTAACAAGGACCCTAACGAGAGTGCTTTTTTCCCAATAATAATCGCCAAGGATACCTGCAGGGTGAGATCTCACCACTGTTCCTCATCCTGTCAGCCAAACTGTGGAGCACTGGGGCTTAATGAACCTGAAAACAAGACCGGGGGTGAGCACACCAGCCAGCCCTGTGTGTGTGTGTGTGTGTGTGTTCCTCTCTTAATCGAACTCCATGTGTGTGCACAGCTGGATCAAACACCATAACAGAGTGTAATATAAAATGAAAAGTCAGCAATAAGGCTTAAAATGATACAATAGCAAAAGAGTCCAGACCCCTATTTCTAAGGTTTTACCAAACCCCTCTTGACCCATTTTCCTGTTTAAAAGTTAATTATTAAAAATTTTTCAAGTGCCGTTTCATCCCGAAACCTCAACTAATTGTGTCGTCTCCTAGATTAAACATGACGTGTATTTAAATTAATATCATTACAGGTTTACAGGATTACACTGCTACGTGTCATATAAAGTAAACCATAGTCATACCTGAATAAAAGTAAAGATAACTTTCTTTGAAATATTGAAAGAAAAAGTACTTTAATACCTGCTCTAATCAATTATTAATTGCATTTATGTCATTCAGTGTCCTCCCCGTGTCCGCACACGGGTTTACTCCAGGTACTCTGGTTTCCTCCCACAGTCCAAAGACATGCACGTTAGGATGACTGGCGTCTCTAAAGTGCCCTTATTGTGTGAGTGTGTGCATGAGTGTGTGTGAGTGTGCCCTACGATGGATTGGTGCCCTGTCTAGGGTTGTTCCTGCCTTGCGCCCTAAGCTGCTAGGCTCTCCCGTGACTCTGAAATAGGAATAAGCGGTTAAGAAAATGAATGAATGTCATTTGGTAGATGCCCTTATCGAGAGTGACTTACGGAAAATTCATCCTCATGCCAGCTCAGTATATCAGGAACTAAGAGAACTATCAGACTAACAAAACGACATGGGGGTCAGCATGCAAAAACACAAGACATTTTTTTAAAACACCAAATTCCTAAATTAAGTGGTCGGTGAAGACGTAGGTCAAAAATCTTAAAAGAAAAAACCTCCACTGCTAACCCTAAACTGCATATGGTCATACAGTTATACATGTGCCTTACAGTTCAGGGCAAAACCTTATCCAAACATTTGTACTTGTGGTTTTATTTTCTCCGGGTGGAGTCTGCAATGAAATGTCTATTCTATAACACCCTTGCATCTGGACGACTAACAAAGCACAAGAGAATTTCCAACGGCTTTCCTGTTTTTCTGAATCCTGATGTTTGAGTGACATGATGTTATGATTACATATCTTATATTTATTTAATCAAAAGTACAATCATTATGGGTAGCCTGGTGGTGCGGTGCAGTGGGTAGATTTTTGCTCTGTCACAGAGTTCCTGGTTTGATTCCTTCGCTTGGGTTACTGTTTGTGTGGAGTTTCTCATGTCCCCCACATGTCCATGTGGTAAGTGGATTGTCTACTGTAAGTTGCTGCGAGATGTGAATCAATGTCTGTGTGTGTGTGTGTGTGTGTGTGTGTGATAGACTGGAGTGATAGACCTAGGCTATATTCTCATCTCCTGCCCAGTTTTCCTGGGATAGGCTCTTATAAATAAGACTTAAACTATTTAAAATCTAAGACTTTAAACCAGCTGTAGCAGTCACGATGCTGGAATTTGGCACCCTTTGGTTTACTTTCTTTTTCCTCTGGGTTCAGTAACACACCATGCAGGTGATTTTAAATCAAAATCAGTAATTCAGTACTGTACAGTAGGATGTACTGTATACAGGTGTCTGAGAAACTCTTTTAGTGGTTTAACCCTTTTAACCTGGTCTCTCACTCTGATTATTTTTATATTCTTGTCTAATCTAGTTATTTTTCTTTTTTTAAATCCTATCAAGAAGTCATCATCTGTAGTGACTTTCTCCTGCTACCCAATGTAGTTAGCCCAATAGTTAAGCATGTGTGTTATATTGAATATGGATACTCCACTAGACTGCAGTGTGAACCTTGAAGTTGAGCACCCCTGGCCCTCCCTCAGTAAAAAGTTTCAGTAATCTGGAGTAAAGACTCATATATAAAAAAAAAAAGTGTCTACTTTGCCTCCATAGAAAGCATGAACTCTCTCTAATTTGAAAAAGCATGTTGAGGTAAATTTTACTAAATTGCTAATGTTAACTGGCTATATTTAACTAATTTTTTCTTCACTAATGCCAGGTTAGACTAGCACCAATTCCAGTAGCTAACATAACTGATTAGGCAGCACATCAAATTCTAGCTAACAGTATATATTATAATATATAATATGAATATTATAATATTATAATATTGTTTATGTACAGAACATTTTACTTCTAATTCATTCATTAGCAAAATATTTAGTGTTAGTCATACTTATGACCAGCAAATATACAGGGATTATTGCATAGTAGCTTATAACAGCAATAAAATGTACTTTTCACAAGAAAGCTTTCCATTCATTCATTCATTTTCTTAACCACTTATTCCTTTTCAGGGTCACGGGGGAGCCGGTGCCTAACCGGCAGCATAGGGCACAAGGCAGGAACAACCCTAGAC
>JAOTRJ010000002.1:16775345-16824939 GCA_028564905.1 Leptodoras praelongus | reverse complement strand
TCTCTCTCTCACACACACACACACACACACATATATATATATATATATATATATATATATATATATATATATATATACAATATACTGTATATACCGTACGATCCATGGGCCTCATCTCTAAGCACAGTCATTTCTGACACAGTTAATGATTCACTGTACAGCATGCCATGCCAGATGATTGGTGACAAGCAGGATGGCTGAATAGGGAAGCACCAGGCAGCTTTCTGAGGGGAGTGTCTGGGATTCTGCAACGCCTTGAAGATAGAAATTCATTATATTTAAGACAGGTATGACATCCTTCTTCAAGGAAACAGCACCCATACGTATCGAAAGGGGATGATTTTTTGTGGTCATAGCAGGGAGGGGTAGAGGAGTACAAAGGAATGCCTGGCTGTTTTTTGGAGATGACATAAAGATAGGAAGGCAGGGAAATGGTGGCGGGAGGCTGCAAAATAATGGGTAATGGAAGAATTTAGCCCGAGGCTATATGCCTGCTTTGCCTACTTCTGTATAACTAGTATATTTATAATTCAAATACATACCTTTAATAATTAACAAACCATTGAATATTAAAGGAGAATACAAGATATCAGGAAGGGACATAGTTGGGAGAGAATGCATTAAATTTAAATTCGGACTGCATGAAGGAACAAAGAGATAACGGGGCGCAAAAGTTGACAACTGTTTTCGCCAATTTTACACTCTCAGCCAGGACGGACAAGCAGAAAATCATATGGCCTACAATTATTCTGAGCTATGCCATTTAAAATGAGGATTCACCATCATGGCACGATGAGATATGACAGCACACTGACATGCTTGTTTAATTCTGCACCATTTTTATGGAGCTATTAGCATTCACTGGACACTTCATTTCTGATGAGATGTATGCTTGAGCTTAGCTTGCTACACAATAGATAAGCAACAAATCAACACTAGACACAAAATGGTAATCAGTCTTTGTTGGTTTGATTTTTTTTTTAGGTGGGGGGGTGTTTGTGTATGCATTTTCAAAACTATGTGCCGTTTCATTGAAAGCAACAATATCTCTGGTTTGTGGGTTTCCTGGGGTTCATTGCTTGCAAAGAAGCCTGATCAACACTGGAGTTGTGATCTTCTAACATACATAAGATGTGAATGGGTGATACCTGAGTGCTTGCTATCCACACCAGGAACACAGGGAAGTCAGAGTAATTCTACAATTTTTCAAAGAATGATTTTTATACTATGTTTTAAGGGTACCTTTTTTCAATGACTCTGTGCCAGTATGAAATTGTGATTTCAGTCAGAACAGTGGTATTATTGAGAATTCAGTAGTACTATAATTTAGCTGATATTTTGAATGATCTTACAAGGATATAATCTGATATATCCTACATCGAGCCTTCCTGTCAGACATCAGCGGTTTAAGATTACTAATTCTCCCCAATCCCACTGTGTTTCCTGCGGGTTTTGCAAATGAAATTGAATCGAAGAGACAGGAAGCATGCAGTGAGACCAAACAGCAGACACTGATATGTTTACCATATAGCTCGTGTTTACTTATTTATTCAAAACCCATGACCAAATCTTACCTGATATTCTTGGTTTTCTTGACATACAAAGCAGCTACTCACACCTACAGATTAACGAAGGCTTTAGATATATCTTATATTTCCAGATCACTTTTCACACTAAAATAAAATTCCAGTTATTAAACCAGATGCATGATATTCTATTTCTAAGCCTGTGATAAGGAAAAATTGAGGCTGGCCTCTACAATATGTTTTCATTTGCTTAGGATAGGACAGTTTTTATAGTGTGTGTGGATGGCTCTGATTTTGAAAGGGCTTTTTTAAGGACGGTCCCAAGATGAAACTACAAACTGCAGAATATTCATTACAAAATTCATTGTGCATGATCAAATGGTTTTAGACTGCATCAATTTTCATATGCTTTCATATTAAAAAAAAAAAAAAGCAAAGCTTGTCTGTATATTCTACATGACATGAATATATTGTCTGAATCACTGAAATTATTCAGAGTTTTTTTTAAATATGTTTAGTTTAGCTTTGCATCCCATTCTAAGATGCTGCTTTTCTTTATTCACTCAGGATAGGTTAAAAAAATTCCCATTTTATGTATATATTAAGGCAAATTAATCAAGTATATATTAAGGCAAGTTAATCAATACAAGATCATTGATAAAATGAATACACAGAAACATTTCATGTATAAAAATCATTTATTTTATTGTAAACTTATATGCACTCCAGAGCAATCTTTGCATTTCGATCGTCATCCTGCCTGTATCAAGACTCTCAAAACTTTGAATTCACTAACTTGGTTTAAAAAAATTGTGTGGGGAAGGGAAAAAATACAAACACTTCAGGGGAATTATTTTTTTTGCATGACATTCCACATTTCTTAGTTCATTTGTCGGCATTGTTACATCTTAAGCACAGCTCTCATTTACAGGACATTCCAATCACACCGGTGTGTGAGAGCACTCCTTCTAGGGCTGATCCACTGTCAGGCTCCATGGCACACCCGGAAGTCAAACTCCTTGTGCTCTTAAGTGCCACCTTTCTAGTGTCTCCACTTGAGTCCTATCACCTTGTGACAACCTGTCAAGAGCACAGCCACAGGCCATAATGTAACAAAGACGATGGGTGCCAGAATGCAGCCTGGCTGGCCATACATGGGGAAAGTTCAACTCTAAACTTTTGACAAGTATGAAAGATTATCAAGTCTTTTGGCCATATAGAATCATATAGTCCATAGATACAGATAAGCGTCAATGCTGGGCTTTTGTCTCTGCATCTGAGTGTCTCAGCTCAGTCTTGAAGAAATGTTTTATTCATGTCCGCTCTTGCTATAACTTTAACATCAACATTAACAGGTATCCCAATTGGTCAAAGACCAGTTTTCAGAATGCATACGAGTAAGGTTAACTGATAGAGAGAAAGAAAGTGTTTGTTGTAGTATTTGTTTTAACAATGATTTTTATACTGTGATGCTTTTGGGGAGAAAAATGTCATTCATAACTGGTCTAACCAAAAAAAATCAATTACTTGATCCTGGTTCAGAAAAATTGGTATATTGAAGAGAAAATATATTTTAAGGATGCTTTTATCATCATCATCATCATCATCATCATCACATCTTTCTAGACAGAAATCATTTCTCAGTCTTTCTTAAGCAAATATGTGAAAAGAAAAAAAGCCCAACCTGCCATTGACTATCAAGACAAATCTCACCTATGTTAAAGTGCGCTAAGGCTGATCTGTGATCCGCAAATCAAAAACTTGTAAATGAAAAACACATGACATTACACTGAATTTCCACCATTTTGTTTCCTCCTAGCTAATTCCTAGACTATCTGAAGAATAGATTTCCTCCTTCAAGTTCATCCTCAGCCTCGTCTAATGAGCTATCAGATGCATATGTTTAACACTGAAGTATTACACTTCTTTACGGCTCTCAATAATTAATGATCTGGCTTTTTTCCTGAGTGAATATTTACATGTAAAATAGTCCTTGGAGCTGTCTGTAAGCTAGAGTGTTAAAGTGTATTTATAATGTTAAACTCTCACACATTCTTGGAGGCCAGACTTTGCCTCCAACCATTTCGCACACCAACCACGAGCGTGTTTCTTTCATTGCATCATTATCTTACATCTTATTATAAGATCAACAAGATCAAACCAGTTATAACTCATACATCTGTGTCTAAGTAGATATTCAGCATTACATAGTGGAAATAATGATGTAGTTATGAGTGGGGTCTGCAAACAATTCTACATTTCTAATTTCTTCAAGCATAAATTTTATGTCATGTCATGGGATATCAGAAAGAAACCTATTAATAGAGAAGGGGAAGGGGGTATGATCGTGAACTTTATACTTAATGCTATATACTTACTTTAATTACAGCATAATACTTTTTCAACTCTCATATTGTCTGTAGATGTCTTCGTCTGATAATGTGACTGACTTTAACAATTATAACACAATCACAACGCTTTTAAATTGGTACACAGATTCTGTCTTTTCTTTAACTGCTTTATGTGCAATGTCATTAACGATATAAAAAAAAAAAACTGCCTTTCAGTCATCAGTGATATTTGCAATGATGTATACAAGCTGGGGTGACACTCTGGGCCTATGTAAGTGTGGTGCAACACTTCTGTGTGCAAAATATAGTGGTGTGTAATATATGTAGTAAGGAGCCTGAGCATGTTGTTATCAGAGGCCGAGCGAGTGTCCCTGTGGCAGTCGTCTCAACGCTGTCTCCTGTGTGGATAAGTGCCTGGCTGCAAAGGGAACCCTTTTCTTTGATATTTCACTCCTCATTTGAATCAGTGGTCCCTTTATTGTGCCTTTATTTGACAATGTGCAGTAATTACCTGGGTACCTTGCTTGATCGTGCGAGTACTTCCAGAACCGAGGGGGAAATGCTGAGACAGGAAGAAACATGGAAAACAAAACACAGACAAACATAGCAACAGCAATTGTTTGGATAAATTTCAAATGAGCGTGTGGGACTCGAGCTGGTATTTTGATCTGCGTGAAACAGAAACAATCACTTGTTGTTCAGATGTTTAAGTGTTTGAAAATCTTGCACTAAGGGCTGTTTGTTTAACAAATAGAGAAGTCAGGAAACATAATGGGAAATAATGGGAGTCAGTCTCTTGTATCGACTGACCAGCCCTTGACATTGCAAATAAAATTTACGTTCATTTCTTTGTCCAAAAAGCGAAGGCGTACGATAATATTTGTAGTATTCGTATAGAATTGTGATAATGTACATTAAAGCTTGTCTGTTACTTGATCACTTTTTTTTTTTATAATAATATACATTTCCAGAATTGTGTTCTTCAATGCTAATAAGAGTATAGGATTCATTCAACATTTTTCCAAAGACCCTAAGTTTGACTTTTTTTAGTTCTTTCTTTCCTCTCCAAAAAAAGTTAATAAAATGAGTTGGCAATTGTAAAGGCGCAAAAGTTAGTTGAACATGTCATTCATTTCAGTCAAACTGCTGTGTGATTTCTTTATGCTCTTTTGAATAGGGTTTTATATATTTAAAAAAAAAGCATACAAGGATATATGTTGAGACTTTTTAATGCTACATTTTATATATTTATTCTGTAAATGGACATGCTTGTTTCAGTGGATGTAAAGCGTTATATTCAGAGGATACTGCAGATATTTTAGTACTGATTTTACATTAAAAGCTGTCTAGAGTACATTTTGGAGTAAGTACGCTATTTGAACTAAAAGGCTGCATGCACTGGAGTAAAAGCAACACACACACTGTCGAACAGATCATTTTGCATAGCGATGCCTCCTCGGATGCTTACATACACGCCCTGAAAATGATGGTTATTATGGCTCCTGTTTCGAAAAGAAAAATCTAATTTCAATTGTGTCCATTTGGAGTGTAAGAGGAGAGGCGCAGTTAACAGAGCGCACTGAGCCGCTGATGAAAAGGCTTTAAATCCACACGGGATCAGTGTTTTGCTCTGATCAGCGGGGGAGGAACACTTTACCGCGCCGGATTTCTGACGCAAAAATCCGCATTAAGGTCACCGATGCGCTGCTCAGCTCGAATGTGGGCTAGATAAGGAGCAAGGTGGTGTGTAATAAAAGCGGACTGATATTACTGCTTTAAACACCGTTAGCCCAGTAAATGCTGGGCGACAGAAAGGGTCACCGCTGTGATGTGCTCTCTATCTCGACCCGCTCACACACTCTGGCCAATTACACGCAGTAAAGAGTGCATGCGCTCAGAGAAAATGCCTGATTATGGTCCATCCAGCCGAAGAAGGATTTTTGATAGCCACTTGTTTCCACAAATCAGCGAACGTTTATTTACAGATGGTTCAGCCATAATCGACGAGCGGTACAGGACACTTATAATGACTCATTTCGTAAAAGCACAAAACGAAGATAATATTTTTAAAGCAAAACTGATCGTGCGAGTTTATCCCCGTTATTTTCTGAATTTTGCCGTTTTTTTCTGAACCCTAAGGACCAAATAAATTAAATCCATCAAACGGTTTAAAGCTCTTTATAGAAATTCACTGAGCGTAGCCTAATTTAAATCAATTTTTGCTTCTCGCAGCGAGAATTTAGCTTTGATTAGGAAAGACATATTACAAACCGGAAGAGGATTTAGGAATGGTTTTACGTTGGAACGAGAAATTAGGTATTAATAATAGTGCATTGTTTAATAATTATAAATTATAATGTTGTAGCAGTAGCAGTAGTAGTAGTAGTAGTAGTAAAAACAACAACAACAACAACAATAATAATAATAATAATAATAATAATAACAATAATAATAATAATTATTATTATTATTGTTGTTGTTGTTGTTGTTGTTGTCGTTACTATTGTTATTGTTATTGTTATTATTATAGCAGCAGCAACAAAAGCAACAACAAGCAATAATAATAATAATAATAATAATAATAATAATAATAATAATAATAATAATAATAATGAAACGGCATGTGATTTTGTGAGCCCTTTATTGTAAAACCTTGACTTACTTTGGAAGCAGCGAAATAAAATTCATTCCCTTCCAAATTTAACTGTAAAAAAATTGAGGTTCAGAATACTGTGAAAGTACTGGGCCTCTGTTAGACTCAATACTTATACAAAAGAGAAATTTGCGATTGCAGAAGTTTGATGGTTTACTTCGTTTTTTGCAAAATAACTAAAACCCCGCAATCTTTGCCTTGTAGCAGTCATTGTACATTTTATTGGACGAAATAAAACTAACAAATAACAAACAAAAAACACGCCCCAATTTTAATTATTTTACTAAATCTTTATAATAATTATTTATATATCTTTTATTGCAATAACCTATCCCTTGGACAATGAAAAACGATTCATTTTATTTGGCCTTTATTTTCGTTATTTTATTATTAATTTTATTATTTTATTCGGTATTGTTTATCGTCTTTATCGGACTGAAATTCATTATAAAAATTTGATTAAACTCTGATTTTAAGCGTCTGCAAATAAAACAGTTGGGTAAATGGAGGCCGCTGCGACCCGCCAGATGGCGCTAACGAGTTGCATATTTTACACAGCAGGCCCCGCAAGAGACACAAAAAGATCTTTAACATTTTACATGGGAATGCCTAGGTTACAGTTTGCGCCCCCACCCTACCCTACCACACACACACACACACACATACACACACACACACACACATACACACACACACACACACACACACTTTACCAATCCAAGCACTACGAACGAAAGGAAAATACTCCATTCAGGCTGAAGAATTTACAGTTAGCCGCGAAACTTTTACAAGTATTTGAGTTGCACAGGCTACTTTGCAGAGAAACGAGCCACATTTCACTTGAGGTCAGAGAAAG
Source organism: Leptodoras praelongus (assembly GCA_028564905.1). NCBI lineage: Eukaryota > Metazoa > Chordata > Actinopteri > Siluriformes > Doradidae > Leptodoras > Leptodoras praelongus. The sequence goes on along the minus strand of JAOTRJ010000002.1, from coordinate 16,817,553 downwards.
TTCAACTCAATGAGGTAATTTAGGTTATTGAATGATATAAAATGAAACACTAAATAAAAAATCTTAATAGAGATTTTTGATAGTTTATAAATATAGTTGACATCACTATAGGATTATATTATATACATTCTATAGTATATACATTATATACTCTAGGATATATATATATATATTCATTTATTTAATTAATCACGTTTATCACATATTTGATTGTCCACATATTTAAAGATTACAGACTACAGAATAAAGTCTTATATTTTCATGTATTAAAAATAACTACATCATTGTAAATCTATTGTAAATGTACTCTTAATACATTCCACACCCTCTTTGCATGTTACCACAACCCAACACTTTGATTGACCTATGTTTATGCCCGAAAGTCCAATCATGTAATTAATGTTAATGGAAAGTAAAAAAAATCGAAATCTCTGAGAGTGAGTTTGGGACTTTGAGGCTTATTGGGCAGTACAGTTGTTTGTTACCATAAGGAACACATGCAGGATATGAGCGGTTCCGTAGGCTCGTGATTGTCTCACTGTTTTGCTTGAAATGGATCCCATGCCCCCTAATGAATCCAAACGCAGCTGGCCATGTCCCACACGGACACCGATAGCTTTAACCCTAAACTGACCTCAATTTGACACCACGAGATGAACATTTACCGCCCGTTAATGTCTTCTTCTGCAGGCGTACAATCTACATGTTTTCCCGTCAAACTGCGCCTGTTTGTTTTAGCTATCTGAAGTAGTTTACTCTACTGTATCCCAATCCTGAATAACAATAATTTCGTGGTAGCCTCAAAAAGAAAAGGTTAAGACGTTCACAGTGCAACACTAAGGCGATTTTTTTGCAATTAAGAGGCTATATTAGCTTCAGCCTATAAGGAAAACTCATCACTTTTATTCTTGAACATTTTACAAATATTTGGAAGTATCATTAGCATGGTGACCCAGTTTATTTTGTTTTCTATAATGTTCAAATTGCATATATAGTTTCATCTTAATTAGTTTCAATACACGAAGTAGAGAAATTAAAACAAATTGTATGTATATATATATATTGTATAATATATATATTTCTAAGTCGTGCTTATTCAGAGAAAATATTCCGTGCAGTCTATAAACGCTTGAAATTTTGTTTAAGTTACAGTTCCATCTATTGCACGACATACTGAAATCAGAAAGCATCCCAAAAATGTTCCGCAGGCTCACAACATATCCAAGTCGATATTTAAACTGTTTAGCAAACAAACAGCGCTGTGACTGGGCTCGCCTCACCGGGCGTTTCATGCGCCGATCGCATTTTCCCACCTCAGTCTCACGCTTTGCTCCTGCTGTACGCTAGCATAAGTGAAGAGAAGGGATATGCACTCACCAAATTTTTCTCCGGGAAAAGCCCGACAGGCGTGTGTGAGAGAGAGAGGAGAGAGTGGGAGTCGGCATGCTGCCCGCGCTGGGTGCGCTGCACTGCTCTGATCGCGCTGTGGAGGGAGAGAGCTGGCCGCTGGAGTTTCCCCCCTTCTACCGCATGAGATCCGCACAGCCGACCGGCTTCCACTTTCCTCCTTGCGCTTCTCTCATCTTTATGTCACAAACACATTTTTTTTTTTTTTGGTTTTGTTTTCTCGAGAACATTCTCAAAACTTATCTCACTGGCAGTCCCACAGCAAATGAAAACCACACAACTGACGCGTCTTTATGGTATTTTATTGACGGTTGTTAACTAACATCCTACACTCCTAGATGAGCGGCTCTCTAGAAGCGGTGAAATTGTTAATTCAGAAACAAAACAGGTCACGGAGCTTTAAATGTAGCCGCTTAGATGCAAAAGCCCCTATCAATAAGGCGATGATGTCACGCGCGCGGCGGTGTGTAGACTATTGTCACTGATGTGGCTAAATATTAAAAAGGGATGGATGACCTCTTTGGGTTTTGAGCTCAAAAAAGCGCTTGGCATTAGGGAAAAGGGCCAGCAGTATTGCAATCGATGGCCCAGCCATTGCTCCTCCTCTAAACTTTCAAGCTTGCTTCGTGATTGATGATCTTTGGGGCGCTTTGATAATTGACTACTCCGAGGTAAGGCACAGATTTCTATCTTGAGATGTGATTGGACGAAAGACACATTTAAACACTTTCCCTATAAAAACATTTTTTTCCTGCTTGGGAAAGTTCATTTTACTCAAAAAGGGGTGCTCAGTATGTCCGAACAAACAAATACCTCATACTTAGAAGAGTAACTGGATAATAGACTTTACAACAAAGATCATTTACATTGACTGGGAAACTGAAGTTATTTTGGAGGAAACCTGGCGGATAGACTCGGCAAAGTGCGCAGTGTTTGCGGTGGATTTGTAAGTTATGTTTCGCATTCTTTTTTTCTTTAATAGGCTACAGCCTTGAATAACTGGAAAGCTTAACAGCGCGGTTAAACTACGTCAAAATGCACGGAGTACTTGTTTATTAATATGTTAAAATATAACAATATTTTGACTTCAAGGCACGTAGGCAGTAAGTGAATTTGGCTTATAATGCTAATCTTCTAATCTGACATATCTATTCTGTAGTCTAACTAGATGCCAAAGAAGTGTGGACATCGGCTAAATGCAATGCAGATTAACGCGCAAAACGAGTTTGAGTGCTTTTTTTTTCTCTTTCTTTTCTTCCTAGATACTTCAGTCCTCTGTGACTGTGTGTGTGCTGTTGTTATTTGGCTCCCCCCGTGCGGAGTTGAAGCCGTCCTCTCGTGCGCGCGCTGCGTATCGCAGGGTTTGGTCTGTTCTCTGTGTGCGCCGCGGGACTGGCTGTAGCGGCGCTACTTCCGGGTTCCGTCATTCCACTGTGCGCCGCTCAGTGCTGTGAACTCACTCTGTTCTATAAGCGCGCCAGCAGCCAACCTGCCAACACTCGCTGACACTCACTCATCTCAGACCGCGCCATAGACGAATACCTGCCGGGGGAAGGAGAGATCTGCAATGGCAATCTTTTAATTTTGTCGCTGATTTCCGTCTTCCTTTTTCACAGCACTCATAAAACAAGAAAACGAAACGGAGGCGTGTAGGAGACGCGGAGTTGCTGGATGAAGACGGACTAAAAGATTTCGTCCTCTCTTGAACATCATCACCGACCATCATTCATTCATTACCTTGACAACCTCTGGCTTTGATTGACAGCCAGAGTGGCAAAAAGCCATGAGACACGACAGTTTAGTTACATGCAGGTTGTTGATGGGCCGATTGTAACCTTCAGTTTGCTTCTTGACATTTTTTCTACTTTTTGGGGGCAAGGAGGAAAACAAGAAAAATTGCCAAACTCTTCCCGATGCCTGTGCTCGGTCTGAACTCTATTGGAGAATAGGCGAATTCACGAAGTTGGTTGAAAAAGGGAATCTTACCACTAAATCACGTTCTTACAGGACTGGGATATTAAATATACGACACGTCCCGGAGTTTATTGGAGCGCAGCCTGATGGCGCAGAGGGTAGGTTTTAAATCTCTAACACTTACCTATACACATTTACTATAGGAAGGGCCGCGTGTATCGCTCTCTTCGCCACTTTGACGGTTAATTTACAAACTGCTGCTATATAAGGATTTTTTATTAGACATTTCCCCCGAATCTCTACTACTCTCCCGGTGTGACAGCCCCGCGGTGTAGCGGCGGGCTCGCGAGCTCTCTGCAGCAGTTGTGAAGACAGCTTTAACTCAAAGCTCCTACCATAAGTAACTCGACGGAACACTGAACTTTAGCATGTTTCTGGTAATCCACAAATAATTATTATTAGTACTTTGCACTGCCGTGCTAGAAAACACTTTCCCAAACACACTCAGGACTGCCAGCAGAAATGTGACTTTCTTCTTTTACAGCCGTCCTTTCACGTTGTCCTTAGCTTATATTTTCACACGATAGCTCGGTTCATAAAAAGGTGGATTTGCATATTCCTTGTACATGACTTTCTTATGTTTTGATTCTAGTACGATGAGTTGGCCCATTACGGCGGTATGGACGGGGTCGGAGTTCCGGCGTCTATGTACGGGGACCCGCACGCGCCTCGGCCGCTGACCCAAGTGCACCATCTGAACCACGGGCCGCCGCTGCACGCGAGCCAGCACTACGGCGCACATGCCCCGCATCCCAACGTAATGCCCACCAGTATGGGCTCAGCTGTCAACGACGTTTTAAAGCGGGATAAAGATCAAATTTATGGGTGAGTGAAATATTATTACCATGCTTCACCTTGTGCTTATTTAGTTGCTGCGTTTCTCGGCTTCTGATGAAACAGAGTGAGTAAAACAGGCGTTGGATTTTGTTCACATTTGCTGAACAACGGAAGCAGTAATCTCCAACGGGCACATTTCCCTATCGCCCAGCATTTAGTTTAAGACCGAACTGACTGTACGTTACATTTAAATAATGTAATAAAGTTAATCCTCAGTTTCGGGTGTGTATTGTTTTGTATAAATGCCAACAAATGAAACATTAAATAATAGTTATGAAATAACTATTGTAATATATATATATATATTTACAATTGCGTAAATGACAGTTCAGTATTTTATATTGAAATGATTGCTGTTTGTGTTTAGAAAATTCACTGTGGCTAAAAGCAAAGTTTAAAAATAAACTCATGACTATTATTTCGTGGATTATAGCTGAACAAAACACTCGACACTACAAAGACAATAAACAAACAAGCGTATTGGTTGAGAACAGATGAACTTTGGTGTCTGTCTGTATCTTTGAACAATCGTGACATGAGTTTATAGGCTATTGGTCACCACCGCGCTTCACAGCAAACGCTAAAGACTGAATAATAGCCACAAGTCCGCGTTTAAACTTCAGTGTAAACAGCCAGGAAAGCACGGGGAAAACTTTATCACAGCTGGTTGCGTGCAGTTACTTTGAGGAATTCTGTTTAGACTTGTATTTACGCTCGTTTTCCCCCTTGGCAGTCACCCGCTTTTCCCTCTGCTCGCGCTGGTGTTTGAGAAGTGCGAGCTGGCGACGTGCACGCCCAGAGAGCCCGGGGTGGCGGGAGGCGACGTCTGCTCCTCCGACTCCTTCAACGAGGACATCGCCGTCTTCGCCAAACAGGTCGCTCCTCAGTGCCCGCATCTGAGCGGCTTCTTTACTTTCTCTCACCTGTCAATGAGTTACAAACTACTGACGAAAAAATATTCCTAGATGTAAAGTTACACTGAATAGCACTAGATTAATTATGGAGCAAGTGTATCATCATATGCAAATTATATTTTTTATTTTATTTTATTTTATTTTATTTTATTACATAAATTGCATTTTCTTTTCTCACCGCACTGGTGAAATAGTTTTAGAACACGATAATGCTTATGTTATGTATTATTATGATCATGTGTGTAATATACTGAATAGCCGACAGCTGCTTAAGTGATGTTTAAGACAATTAGGTTTGTTTTTTTTAATTAAGAAAAATTAAACGCGGGCATGGTAATAATTGTGATTTTAATGGTTTTAGGTTCGCGCGGAAAAACCTTTATTTTCTTCAAATCCAGAGTTGGACAATTTGGTAAGCTCGTCTCGTGAACTGTTATTGTTTTCTAGTTAGCCGTTTGTTTGCTGATGTGCTGAAGAGTCCCATAGCTATTTATGTGCAGGTTTTAGCAAAGTAAATAAGAGGGGATTTTGATTCAAAAGCACAACCCTGATGCTGGACAGCTTTCTTTGAAGTGAATAAGAGGGAAGCTCCAAGAGGTCTCGAGTGGCAAAGCATTAGGCTACCACAGGAGGCCGTGAAGGAAATCACTGATTATGCGCTACGACTCCACACTGATTCTACCAAAAGCCTAATCACGATTATCTGAAGTGGAGTGTAATTTGCTGCTGTAGATTGTTGCCCTCATATCAAGCACGCAGTCGTTTAACAGTGCACACGGGTATATCACAGCACACACATGCAATTGGAATTATTATTTAGATTTCCATAAGGATATTATTAATATTATTTTTGCTAGCCTCATTTTCTCACTTTTAATAATATTGCAGTCATTGAAATACTCGTGCATATTTAGTCTACAGAAGAAAACTAATATATTTTCCTTTTCGCAGATGATCCAGGCTATCCAAGTATTACGGTTTCACCTTTTGGAGTTAGAAAAGGTAATTACTGATTTTGTTTAATTCATTTGCATGTGTAGGAAGACTTATGCTTTGGACGTTTAATTTAAGGTGACTCGTGAATTATCAGACAGTTGGGTGTTTTTTTTTTGTGGGAAGAAAAATAAAATGGTTGTGTTCATGTTGGCGCAGGAAAAAGGCGCAGTAGTTTTATTATAACACTCTGTGCTGTTTTATTTATAGATTTTAGTGTCTATTAATAATCGTGGCAGTTCTGATTCATATTCAAGCCTATATGTGCATAATTTTTATTTATTTGGTTTCTATTATTTTTTTCTATTTTATTATTTTCTATTATTATTATTGTTGTTGTTGTTGTTGTTTAACTTGTTGCGCTGGTCCCCATGAGAATAATAAGCGCCGCTACAATTTGACTATTGTTTCCTTGCCTTGGCGCGATCGTGCCCTTTACTTGAGGTTATTTTTATCCTGGCTGTTAAGTTTTCCCAGTAGGAAGAAAAAAGAAATGTTAACATGTATATATACTTATTCCGCTTTGCTTTAGGTGCACGAGCTCTGCGACAATTTTTGCCATCGGTACATCAGTTGCTTGAAAGGCAAAATGCCAATAGATTTGGTGATAGATGAGCGGGACGGCAGCTCGAAATCGGACCACGAGGAACTTTCGGGATCTTCCACCAATTTAGCCGACCATGTAAGTAACATGGTGTTTTTTATTCTCTCTCTCCTCTGTACTGTATGAGGGAAACGCTCCGGAGTGCCCTTCAGTGCCCTGCACCTATAAAACGGTGCTGCTTGAGACCAACAGGCTGCTCGAAAATGCCTTGAACTAATATGGAGCCAAGTTGTTATTGTCTGACGCGGTGGCTGAACTTTCGTTCACCTTTTCCTGTGAGTAATAGCCCGGTCAGAACATTACGGAATTTTTGAAGCTACAATTGACGCTGGCGTGTGTGTTTAAGTAGTGCACATTAGTAATATGCATATGCATATTTTTATACATGGAAGGATTTTTTTTTTTAGCTTGGGCCTATATGAAACTGCTGCTGGCCAAATGAAAGCAAGGGGCTGTGCTGTGTCACGTTTTTGCTAAGAACGTATTTAGAGCAATGATTGAGTAGCACTGCTTTCTTTACCTTGTGAACATACCAACGTGTGCACGCTCGAGACACGAGTAAAGAACATAGGCGGCGAATCAAATGATTAGAAAGTAGTCAGTCTTGAACGACACGCATGCCTGCACAAATGACTGTATGATATTTGGGGGGGAAAAAGTGAAGAAATTTTGCGTCTGTTCCCATGACCACGCTGACCATCAGGTTCATAATGTTTGATCTGCTTCATGGTTTGGCAGCCGGTCTTGATGGTAATGTCTTTAATTGTTTTTTATTGATCGCCTTGTGGTTTCCTCTCACGCTCGCGCCCAGTTTACGGCCTTTAGGCTGCGCTATATCCTGACTCCATTTATGTGCACCTGAAGTGTAGTAGCTTTGAATTTGGAAATCGATGTCGTGGTTTAAGCGCGTTTATTTGGCTGTAATAAACGCGGCGCGGTGAGAAATGGTCGTGGCGTCCGCACGCACGCGCGTTAATGCCTTTTATGCCTTCAGTACAATGAAGCAAAGTAAAGTTGCCGCATCGAGGGAATGCTTAATATGTATCAGCAGCACAGGCACAAGCCTATTAGGAGCTAAAGCAGATTGGGCTGTGCTGTAGTCACTGCACTGCATCTGTCGGGGTCTGGCGTCATTTCTTTGAATAGTAGGCTATACACCGCTTTTGCCGTGGCTGTCAGGTACAAGTCGGAGGAATGGTGCGGTGAACGGGTTGCGGGGTACGGTTTAAAACACGGCGAGTAAAACTTGCTTGGAGAAGCAGGAGAAGTGCAGAAATGAGGCATGCTGCTGTTTATACTGAGGAGATTAGATAAACTAGCCGCTTTAGCTTCACGGCGGCAGATGGCTGATAGTCTCACAAACACACACACACACACACACACACACACACACAGCCTGTGGCACTGGACTACTTATTAGGGATATACTTTTGATAATTAGGACCATAGGTTTATAAGACAGATCAGTCAGTCTGTGGTCATTTACACCGACCACCTCATTAGTTGTTTTAGGTCTGAGCGATTTATTTCTTTCCTTTGGCAGAAGTGACATTTTACAACTGCTAAATTGACCGCTTGGTACTATTAAACCTGAAGTTTTCCTTGTGTTTGAATTTTTTTTTTTTTTTTTTGCAAAGCTAAGACAGTCATAATACTGACATTAAAACATAATTTAACTAGCATGTAGGCAAACTTTAGTTATTCCTATGGGCTGTCAGATATAATTTTATAGCTATATAATTTAAATTAGCATGCTAATGTAAACACTGATTAGGCTAGCACACCTAGGTTGAGATTAGCACATTATTCTTGAATTTCCCTTTATTTATTTATTTATTTATTTATTTTTAGAATTTGTTTTTTCTTATTCAGGACAGTTAGTCGCGCGGTATACAGTAGGCTAGAACTACAATTTAGGAGAATTAGGAGAATAGCAGTAGTGCTGTTGTCCATGTCGCTGCTTCTTTCCCCTGAATATTAGCCAACATAGTTAGGAAATATTAACATTAAACAGAAAAACCTCCAGCAAAAGTACATTGCTCTTTGATTTATTTACTTCATGTATTTTATTATTCATTCCTATTCTCCTCTTTTTTTTTAACTGGAGAGGGCCAGGAAATTATATAGTTAGATATGCTAATTTATTTAGGTAGAATCTCTCACGTCCATTTTTCTTTGCTTTGCTATGCATTTTTAATATCTTGCCCAAGGCTACATCTCATTTGGCAAAAGCTTGGGGTTGCTGGGGATGATGAGGCTCTTCACTATGAAGAAGACAGCCCGTTGTATTAGTTGCACTCCTTCTGCAGCTCTCTCGCTCTCCCATCTACCTGACACAGGCACTAATAAGCACACTATTTTTCACACCCCAGTGCTGTACTATTGTTCTGCTTAGTGGATTGTAGTGTTGTTAGCACGGATAAAGCCCATGTTAATTTCGTCAGCTTGCTTCCTGTTACTGTCCGGCTCTCCAAAACCCCCTAAGCAACCGTTCTAGTCCCCTAACTATTTCTCATAAGAAAAAAGGCGACATAAAATGTGAATCCCCGTGAAAGGGATCCTACAGTAATCAGCCTGCTGCTATTAGTCACCAGACTTTTGTGTGTTAATTAATACAATGTAATTTCACTCTTCTGTATGCTACATCTAATTAATATGGATGAAATGCCTTAATGCTTGCTAAGTATAATCTCTGCTAATTAATTTGTCTTTGTGTCTGCGGCAAAGATTTAAAAAAAAATATTATTATAGCAGTGTTCCCTCCCATTGCTCCTGAAATCATTTCATTACTAGTGTGTAGTTAGAGATTGCTATATAGAAATATTTTGCTGTGTGTGTTTTGCCTCATGCTCATTCACTCACGCTTGAGTTTCGCTCCATGGCCCTGAAAACAACTGCATTCGCATTCCTTAACATCTGCATTTCCCTTTAGTGTACCGTAGTGAATTATGTGCAGAGCAATAATATTTCAGCTCATCCCATGCAGTGAATTCCAATCAATTCATAAATCAATTAAAAGTGCCATACCTCTTTTTTATGGAGGCTGTTTACATGGTCCTTGCTCTGTGATCGACTACTTCAGGCCTCCGTGTTTGCATACATATAGCCTACAGGGCTTCTAAAGTCAGTGAACCGTGCATTTACTTAGTTCTGGGGGTCTTTTAAATTAAGCACCATGCGCAGATGTATTCCGATAGGATTTCTCCTTTCAAGTAACGTGTTGCACTATAGCATTCACCACCCCTCACAATTGTTTTGTGATGGGATGATGTCTGGCTCTACATATCCTATTTGATTAGTGTTAGAGAGCTCAGGCCTGTTGGCAGGCCTCCCCTATGAGTCTCTATGAGAAGAGACGGCTGTGTTGAACTTGTTGCTGTGTAACCTAGAATGCTACAGTCTCTTGCTTTTCAAAGAGCTGTGTGTGCAGTATAAATAATTACTACAGGATTGTAAATCACTCATTAAAATGTTAAGATGTTTTAAAATTCATGCTTAATTTTGTCCCATCTAAATTTGCAACTGTTAAAGAGTATGGCTTTTGGTATGGTGTTTGCACATTGAGCTTCATGGCACTGATCTTAGAAGACCTGATCTAACGTTTGTAGTCGAGATTGTCAATATCATACCTCGGAGAGTGAGCCACACAAATAGTCACTAATGAACCATTAGCTGTCAATTATTTGATACTCAATTGATACTTTATTTTTATACTTGGCAGATAATTGATGGTCTTGTACATACACCATAGCTGCAGTCAACCAGTTCTTTAACATCTTTCAAAGCACCTGTGTAATTATGTGTTAAATTCTACAAAAGTATGCTAGGGGTTTTAAGCGTAAGATGCATTTGGAAATGTCAGGACCTGAGGATTTATGGGGTGATATGTTTCGTGTGTGTCAGCATGCACGGTGATGTAGCTGCGATTCCTTTCAGCAATAGTATGCGTCCTTTTACATTATCCCTCGCTGTTCTCAGCCTGTCCTGTCCCTACATGCATTTTTCTGTAAGTACATCAGGTTTCCTAGGAATCGGCACACAATCCAGTGACAGTGCTAAATCAATTTTATTTGAAATTTTAAAGGGATATTGAGAGAAGATGGCGGGGGAAAGCCTGCAGAGTGAGTTGATAGGCAGGGCAGGTGTATGTCAGTGCGAAACAGCAGATAGTGACACTATCAGACATTCTCCTGTGGCCTGTGCCTCTACAAGCTTTCGCTCATATTGTCTCCTGCTTTTATATTAATTACAAGTTGCATTATCAGCCATGAGTCGCTAACCCCGGCAAATAGAAAAGGCTGCCCCTAGAGACGGGCCGTCCTTGTATCTTATTTTCCATCTCCTATTGTGCTGCACCTCTGTGTTTGCTGGCTGCTGCACTTCTCCTCCTGGTAACAGTGCTCTTTAACACAATTAGGGAAAAGCATGGAGTGAACCACGTTTGACTCCTAATTATCCCAAACTACAGGGAATAGTCACATGAGCAGATTTTTTTTCCAGAAAGATGGAGGGAGGGCTTCCATAGTGAGATTGACGAGGGCCGTTTGGGTGATGCTCTCGCTCTCTCTCCTTTTTTTACAGCTTGTTTGAACTTTAATGGACTCTGGGGAGTCCTGACAACTGTTTTGTTGTGTTGCAAGGCCTGTATCTGTTGAGCAGCCCTCTGACTGTGGCACAGACAGAGAGAGGGAGAGAGAGCACTGCATTATTCATACCATGGGGAAAAACTGTTGCTTTAGTTGAAGAGCTGAATGAAGAAAGTTAACGCTGCTTGGTACGACTGTTGTGATATTGGGTTGTGTTTTTCAAGACATGCATGGCGGAAATGTGTCTGTCTTGTTTGTTTGGGTTAAAGGCCATGTGCTGTCTGTGTATTGAAGACTGTTTGGTGCTTAGACGGCACAGTCATGCTGCTTGTTGTCTTACTTAATTTGGTGACTTATAACAGGACCAGGATTCTCTACTCTGTTAACTCTTACTCGCACAATTTTAAGAACATATGTTTGCTGAACTGTGTAGTTAATTGGAAATTTTGAAATTTCAGTTGGTTAAACATGTATTTCAACGGTTTGACGTGGTATGGTTTGGAGTGTATTTTTGAGGCCTGTCTTGCCGACAGTGGGTGTTTCACCAAAAGGAAGTGGAACCCAGTCATTTTCTTTCCTTAAAACAACAAGGCCAATTCTAAGTACATAAGTCTGGCTGGGCTGAAATGCATTATACACAGTGAATTCTTTTTCAGTCTTTTTCAGTCTCTCTTCTCCTTTCCCTTTTTTATGGCATTTGCTCTAGAGACATAATAGAAATGATATGACCAAATTAATGACATTTTCACTACTTAATGGGTGACTTAAAGGGATAAAGGCCATGTCTGTAGAAAGGTTTCTTTTAACAATTGTATCACCTAAATAACCAGAATTAGGTATCTTGTCTTAGACTACCAATATGTGCTGCAGTTGTGTTTCTTTTTTATTTTCTTAGTTAGTGTTTTGTGAAAGTCTGAACTTGACCTAACGAACAGCTTACGAGGTTGTGCCACAGTCCTGGATGCACACGGTGATCTAAGGTGCAACTAGAATACAATGTGGGCAACTGCTGGTCAGCAAACACCTTAGCTCTTTTCTCTGTATGTGCTTCACATTTGCGCAGCCAGCTAGACACACGCTTGATCACACTCAGATTAAGAGTTCAGCTCCGTCTGTAATGAGCTTACACCACATGGCAGCTCTGTATCTCCAGACACTTTACAGAAATGTTTGTATTACTGAAGAGTATATATCTGTGGGGCTGTATGTGCATGCAAAGGAGTGACACATGGGATAAAAGAGAGCTGAAGAGTGGGCTGAGGTTTGCGGAAAGCCTTGATGCAGGCCGGAGTTTGTTTGGCTTGGGCTCTTTTCAAGGGGGTGCTGCTCTGTGGCACACAGAAATGAAGCCAGACTAGCTCTCTGACTGTTTAGTTCATGCAATGCAGGTGATATGTTGGCTGCAAGTTAGTGTGTGTGTATTTGTGTATAGTATTGGTGTGTGTGTGTGTGTGAGTGAGGTGACATGGTCAGCAAGTCCCTCTCCGGTTTGAGTGGCAGAGGAAATTCCACCTCTGGCCAGCCTTCGTTTTTGCACAGATAAAGCTTTTCCTGTACAGTACAAATCCTGTTTCCCTGTGCTGAGCACTCAGGCAAAGAGAACGACCAGGAAGGGTGAGGAGGAGAGGCCACTCAGAAATAAAAAACTCACCATTTTACTTGTTTCCCCACCTCTGACAGTGTGTGTGTGTGTGTGTATATGTGTGTGTATCTTTGTCCATGAGAAGTCTTTACCAGATTAGAGAGAGACCGCCTCTCATATCTTATTTTCCCTTCTGACAGTGCTAAAGATAAATGGTGCTTGTGGTGTACATCGACTTTTTAGCCCTATATATTTCTCTCACTTGACACGGAAGTCTCAATTGGTTACGGTATAAACTAACTTGACATTTTTCCGCCACATGTGTTTAGACAGTTCTTTTGAGCTTGCTCAGGATACGACGCTACATTAAATACAGTGGTGATCGACTCTTAGGCTGCAATTAAGTTGTTAAGCCTGTAGTGTTTGGAGCAAGTGCCTGCCAGGCTAGGATAGAAGTAAATATGAGCACAGAGCTGTCGAATTGGCGTGTTTGTCTGAGCTCAGTGCTTGTCGAGAGCAAAGGAGAGCTAAAACAGGCAAACCAGAGATCCGCGCAGCACTCCAGAGCCTCACTCATGTCCCTCTCACGTTTCCCGTATGTTCATGTGGTTTTTCTCTCTCTCTCCTTCTCCATTCATTCCTGTGCTCTGCTCCTGGTTTGCGGTTTGGATGGGGAACGTGGATGGATGGATCCCTTCTGTCGGACCCCAGAACCCAGCTTCCTGGAGAGACCACGATGACGCCACCTCCACACATTCAGCAGGCACGCCAGGGCCCTCCAGCGGAGGACATGCCTCACAGAGCGGAGATAACAGCAGCGAACAAGGTGAGCATACACATGGACAGATCTACAGTGTGCCGATCAACACGTACGGCATGCACCTACGGACATGCAATTTAAAACCTAATCAAACATACACAAAATCACATGCTACACAGGAATGTAAAGCTCTATCATTTAGCAGCAGGTTAGAATTGAAAGGTGATTCAAGTTAAATGTATGGAGTAAGGACATTTGATTTTCTAGTCACGGATTTTAGCATTTTAAATGTTAGCATTCATCCTGGATTTTATTTACTTTCACTCCTTTAATAATCTATATCAATCATTACAGCATTTACTCGAAATAAATTTTAATGCTCAGCATTTACACCCACTCCCCCGCACAAGAACAGTACACATCCACGGACCACAGCATGGTAGAAGCCTGAACTATTCTGAAGCACAGAGTAACCCTTATGATTAATTGCATTTTTCTGCCAGCTCTTAGTAACGTGTAAAACATATTACCTCTGCTCAGCTCAGGAGTAATAACAGACAGGCTTGTGTTTTCATTAAGCACTGGACTGGAGTCAGAGTGAGCATTCAGGTGACTTTATGGCTACTCTTTCCTCCTGTCTTACACATTGCACTCGACCGAAACGGCAGCACCAACTGGATATAAACAGTTCCTCTCTCTCTTCTTCTGTTCTTCATCTTAAAATGTATTTTAGGTACTCCTAGTTTAGTGTGTCCACACAACTCTTGCTAGAATCTTCTACAAGTGCTTTGTTGATGAACAGTGACTGATTGCTCCTTTTGCTTCTTCTCTGCGTTGGCCAGCAAAGTGTGTGCCGTTTGCACAGAATTTCATCACACACATATCCAGATTCTTTACACTGCCGGACACTGATTTCACCATCCAGTCGCAGACAGTGTCTCACCAACAGTTACTGATGGAGCGTTCTACAGCGTAGAGGCTTCAAGCAGACTGTCCAGAGGGATGGCTGTTTTCAAACCTACCCCAAACCACAGTGCCACATTCACTGCAGCTCTTTGTGGTTCATTCACGTCAAGAGCCGTATCATCATTGATTAACCATATTGCTCATCAATGATGCAGCTTTTACATGTTTACCACACAGTTGTAAAGGCTAATATTCCTCTCCCATCAGCCGTTAATCGGATGTGTCTAAATATAGAGCCTTACGTTATCGTATACATTCCTGACTAATTGTTGTACACAGAGCTTCAAAGCTATTAAGCCGCTATATCAGAATGCAAATAGCACAGTGGTGCAACGTAAGAGCAAATATTGGTCTCCTTATTTGTTTTTCTTTCTCAGGCAGGGCAGGGAGGCAGGTAAAGGCTAGAGAGGAGGAAAAGCATAGAGGAGGAGAGAAATGCAGTGCCTATTGATTGTCTTACACACATAAGTACAAGTGACCTATAATCCACAGAGCACTTATCGAATCCTGTGCACCAGATCCAGTAACGGCTGATCAATACAAGCCAAGATGGCTACGGTATGGTGTAAAGTGCTCGGGCCGGACTCGACCCAGCCGAGCCCAAAGGCACTTCAGCATGAAAGCACACCTTCTTTTCTTCTGAAAGATAGAAAAAATAGAGAACTAGGGAGAGGGGGAAAAGAGGGCAGCTGATTTACTGCTCTAATGAGGCTGTCCCTGCAGCCAGTTGTTTTGTGTGAGGCTCGCTATGACCTTTCGCTCTGCTCAGGAGCCCTGCCGCCTCATTTTTCACATTCTTGCAATTACGTTAACGCTTGAAGCACTCACTGACTACCAGCTCCTGCCTGGGCCTGGCTGGACTCGGCTGCACTGCACTAAACGGCTCCGGCTGCTTCCCAGCGGCCCGTGCTGCTCATCACTGAAGAGTTTCCACACTCCGCTGAAAACAGGCCAATTGTAGGTTAGCAAAAAAAAAAGTGAAGAGAAATTGTGAGGTGGAAAAAAGAAAAGGAAATGATGTTCATAAAAAAAGTTCTGTAAAACTAGTAGATAGATAGAGGTGTTTCTTTGATTCCTGGACTATTTCCATTAAACATCATCTTCATAATGAAGGGTGTATATATCAGGTTAGAAAGTGTATTGACATTACTGTGCAAAAAAAAGGTTTAATTAACAATTAACAAATAATAACTTGACTTAGTCAACACTTCATGATGAAGTACTAGGTAACTGGAAAGAACTTTCCAAGAATACATTTTCCCACCAAAAAATAACTGTTACAGAAAAACGTTTGTATTTTAGTAAAAAAAAATAGAATATGTATAATAGACCATGTTTTTAATAAAATGCAAAATCAGAGCCAAGGGAGACAGTGAAAGTCTTCAGAAGAACAGAGGCAGATTCTACAAGATGCTTAGGAAAACTTACACGCCGATTTCCTTGTAAAACTGCTAAAAATGTACCTGAGACCACTAATGCATTTAAAAGACAAATGATTCGCTTCGTTTAGTTTAGCGCCGTCTACGGCTTTTATAGTTTTGTATGTAGAAAAGTTTTAATTGCGTTCTTTTTGAAGGCATCTTTGATTTCCATCATTTCTCTACGTGTTCCTGAAACTTTTGTACTCACAGTACTGTATAATTCACACTCACATGCATATATGGAGGGAGCGAGCTAATAAATTTGATATTGTGTAAGTGTCATCAGTCCCTCCCTATCCCTGTTTGTTGGATGACATTTCAAGAATAATTTCTTTTTTAAAGAAGGTGGGAAAAAAATGACTTTACCTCAGGGCAAAAGAGCACATCTGCTGACTCGCTCACTTCCTGTACCCTCTCTCTACTGTAAGGGGAAAGTTGTTAAATCGATAAATGTTTTTTTTTATTAACTGCCATTAACAAGTGTGGCTTTATGAACATTTCTGAACAGGTTTCCCATTAGTTTCCCGTTTGCTCAGAGCTTCACATTGCTATACCATGAAATCAGTTTACAGCCTCAGAAAGCACCAGCTAGTAGTCTCTACTGTAGTTATTAGATATAAATAAATAAACCTAAATAGAAGCACGCTTTGCAGACTTTTTCAGCAATTGAGCATCCCTGATGACATGGCTAGAGCACGGAGTGTAGAAGCACTGTGTGGGTGCATGATTGCATTGGAGCCTTGGAGTGCATGGCAGGCCTCTCCTGGCCTAGGGCCCCTCTCTGCAGGGTCAGAGTTTCTTATAAGTAGTTACTCCTGATGAGGGCACAACTCTCAGTGTGAACAAGGCCTGTTGACTGGGCCTGTTTCTGGGTAGAGAGTGCGTTTGCCCTTTTTTCTTTTGCAGAAAGCTTCCAACGTCTGTGCCACAGAATGCAAGAGGGCAGAAAAGGAGAGGAAAACATAGTAAGGATTCCAGCTTCATTAAAAATCAAGATGGAGGCCATGTTATGTGTTTGTTGTTGCCCCTGGCTCACAATGAAATCTGTTAGGTGTGTGTGTGTGTGTGTGTGTGCGTGTGTAAAAGGGGTGAGGGGGGGTTTGGGAGTTGCTTCTTGTCTCTCGATGCCTGTTAACAGTATAATTTAGAGGAATAATTAAAACCGAATACTGCCCCATAAACAAAAGATAAACTATAAAGCGGCAACATTGCCTGCTGTTTCATGGCCGTCACTCCCAGCTATTGGAGGACTGATCATTTTTACAAAGTGCCCAGGCTCAGTACAGCCCAATGGTCCAGCAAAGACTAAAGCCTCGATCATGGTGCGCAGTACCCCGCTAGGCACTATACACTCTCTCCTGCACAAAGGGTCTTTGGCTGGAACAGGTGTCTGGATAATAACTTATATTTGTTCACAGCAACTACACTTCTAGTTTTCTTAACCGTTATTTGATTAAAAAAGTTTTAATCAAAGTTCTGTCCTGCAATCTAGAGCTGATCTTAAACACCATATGATGCTGTCAATTCCTGGCCATTGCAAGACATTGACTTGGAGAGCATTGTGTACGGATGGGCCGACGGAGGGGAGAAACAACATAACGGATACTTTCAGACTCCCATTAGCATAAAACTGAGTAAATTATTCATGATGAATGCTTAATCTTAAGGGAAAGCTCTAGTTAATGTAGATAGTGCTTTGAGAGCGCGTTTCTTGCTGGATTCAGCATTCACAGGCGCTTACGGGAAAAGGCCTCACCACTCAGTCCTCTCTGTTCCGAGCTGTTTCAAGGGGTTGCACTCTGAGGCTCTCTCCCATTCCCACTTACACTCTCTACTCTGTCTCTCCTTTTCTTTTCTTTCTCTCTCTCTCTCTCTCTCTCTATTAGACTCTGGCTTTTTTCCAGAGAGCGATTAAACGGAATGATCATCTCACTCTCATGCTCTCCGGCTCGCTCTTGCTCACTCTACATGTATGCCTGATTAGTGTATTAGAAGAAAAACACATTAAAGGCAAGGAAAGCACAGCATTCTTAATGTTGTCCAGTAAGTTAGTGAGAGTACTTCTAATAATGTTATCCTTTCTTCTCCACCCCCTTTACCTTTGTCACACCCTGTCTTTTGTCTCTTTTCGCCCTCAGGCGCTTGCTCGCTCGCTCTCTCTCTCTCTCTCGCTCTCTCTCTCTCTCCTGATCATGGCTAGCCTGGAAACTCTGAAATGAGTCAGTTCAAAGTGCACAAAAAATTGGGCATTTATTATTATTTTGAGTATCAGTTACATATGAATGAATGTTGTGCACCATTAGGAAGTTTTTATCATCCATACCTTTTTTTTTAAACTAAGCAGGTTTATCGGGACGGGACAATTTTTTCAGGAGGCCAGTGAGAACAAGACATAGTGAATGGAAAAAAAGGGAAAAAGCCAACACAGTAAAGGGGGTTTGCACCGTTCAGCCCTTTTCATGTGCAGGTGCTGATTTTAAACATGCAGGACCTGATATAATATGGCTAAAAAGGATTTGAGACCACACTTCTGGGGGCTCCGTGTGCTCCATTAAAGCCACTGTATTTTTACAAGCATGACAATGCGCTGGCCCTTTAAAAAGACACCAGTTTGCACTGGAATTTTTTCAGTCTTGTTTTGGCAAGCCATGCCTGAGGGGGTCAGCTAAGAAGTCATTCGTAAGGGGTAATAATCCGATCACTCCTGTCTCAACCAGATTTTGTTTCTCGCTGACTGCAGGTGTTTTTTTTTCTGCTGCTGCTCTGGGTGAGTTTTCATCAAAAGTAGAGCCAAGAAGAGACGAGGGAAGAGACCGAAGTCCCTGCATCGTGTCCGTTTTGACCCATGTTTGTTGCTGCATTTCCATTAGAGCAGTCAAAGGGGTTAGAGAGGTCATTGTAGTCAAAGACACACCTGCAGGGAAACTGCAAAGCTGTGCCTAACTGCTCATCCGGGCCATTTAAGGTGTACTTATTTGGGAATTAACACTGACTCCAAGGCCCCCCTCCCATCAACGCTTTTGTGTTTGTCCGATGGGCCTTGCTCTCATTCCACTTTCTTCTGCCTCCCTTGGCTTTCTAATCCACCCGGCCTCCTTTTCCCTATGGCTCTGCTAATGTCCGAGCCCCAGTTGCAGGCTGGCTTCCTGGAAGAAAGCGAGAGTTGCTTAACCCATAGTTGAGTGTCTTTAGCTTGTGCAGGCATGGTGTGGTGGAGCTGGAGCTGGAGCTAAGCAGAGCAGCCATACCCTACAGGTACCTGTCAAACTGAACAGCTCATGAGTGTGGGAGGATGAGAACGAGAGCATGGGCAGATTTGAGTTTGTCTCTCCCCCGCCTGCTTCCATCAGCATAGCTAACACATTTATGCAAATCTTTTTGGGCATTATTACAGATAAGCTCATTTTATAGCCTGATTTCCACTCTCCTGTGTGCTATAATGAGTCTCTGAGCGTGGGGGTGCTTGTTTGGGGAAGAATGCCGGCCTCGTGCCCTGCAGTCTGCACACAGTGGAGATCTTTTGTTTTTCCATTTGAAGAGAGAGGGACGGAGGAGGTGTTGAATTTGACAGTAGTTAGTGCCATTAGCTCTTGTTATTGGAGGCAGCAGTCTAATAATTTCTAATTACCCCAAGGAGGTATTAGGAGTGTTAGGAAGCAAGGATAATTTCTTATTTACACGCCTCAAGCAGTGAGCACTCTTAAAGAACGGAGGGTAATGTGAAACAAAACAAATCAACATGCCAAACAGGGCTACAGCCTGGGGGGAGATAATGTTCATTATGCATTACGATAATTCATTTAGAAGGTTATCAATTTCAGAATAGAGGGGGCTGTTTTGAGGAGTGGAAACACACACGCACATGAACACACATGATTTCAAAGAAAGGAGATGAAAAAAGATGGATACTATTCAGAAATGGCCTGGCTGCTGCTTTTCTAAAGGCTTGTTGCAATTACAGTTTCCATGTTTCCAGGCGAAACACGTTTCTTAAATGCACCCAGTCTTTTCTGCATTCTATCCCTGGCATTGTTTTACTCACTCAACATACAGAAGCATGATTTGGGTTTAATGAAAGCCGCTTGGCTAAAGAATGTGCTGTTGATGCCATTTGTTCTGACTTCATCTACACGTACCGAAGTTCTTTTTAAAATACTATAAGTGCTGTTAAAGTGGCTTCGGTAATGAACTGGATGTTGCATGTTCCATGAGTGCCTCCTGACAGCATATGTTCCTTCTCTCCTTTTTTTCAAACCCATCTTTCCTTGGACAGTGAAACAGGAATGAGTACGGCTCCATTAGAACAATTGCAGGAAGCTTAGGAAAAGAAGAGTGGTAAATGAGAGAAAGAAAGACAAAACAAATGCCTAGAGCTAGCCATCTCTAGCAAGCCTGCCCTGTCAATTCCAAGAGGAAAAACATGCATGTTAGATACTTAATGTAGATACTGAAAGGAAAAGCACACAAATATTCTCCCTCAATGAGGGTAGAGCTGCATTGTTTGGGCCGAATACTTACTCTCTGGGATGCAGACAACTGCCTGTCTGGTGGAGACATCTGTGGAGGATGACCCCCTGACCCCAAAAAAAGAATGCTGTGAAGGTGGGGGAATGCTGACTTTACCCCTCACATGGCCCGGAGGACAGCCGAACGGCGCATGAGAACAAACTCCACAACTATTAAAAACTACACAAAGAAAGACAGGGGGAGAGAGAAGGAGAGAGAGAGAGAGAGATAACAAAAAAGAAACTGCTAGATCAGGCCAAAGCATATAGGACTGGTCTTTTTTTCTGCCCCAAAGGCCTCGCTGCTACTGCTCCTCCTCGGACCCCCATGAGATCATTTTCATCCTTTATGAGTAAAGACGAGCCGGGTGGAGACGGAGAGCAGGAGAGGTTATGTAGCCGAAGAGCTCCGGTTTGGTGGGGAGCTGCTCCCTGCTGCCATGGCCGCCCACTATTCAGTGCACCTGCCATTGTGTGGGCATCCATCCAGCTCCATTGTTGTAACAGAAAATGAGTCGTGCTCCCTGTGGCTCTGGTGGCATGCAGGAGCAGTTATGGCCACCGCTGCTCTCATTCTCACAATCCACCACATCTGTGCTCCTCTTCCTCCTGATTTTATGTGCTATGTACATTTTGCTCTCTAATGGCTATTCGCTCTTAGATAAGTGTTTGTCGGTCTGTCTGCCTGTCTATCTCTCTGTCTGGATAAATGAACATACAGAGCTACAGAGCTACACTCTCTGCCCGTGAGCTTCAGGCGACTGCCTCAGCTTCGGCTTCTGAGGTCTGATGGGAAAGGAAAAATTGAAAAGTCAATAGCAAGGGCCAGAAAAAGAAAGAAAGTCCTAGAAGATACACAAAAGAAGAAGAAAAAAAGACTAAAGCAAAGAAAATAATGGTCTTGAAGAGGCATAATGATGGTGAGGAATTGCATCAGATGTTTTCTGACCATGCTAGCACTTTAAAGGTGCCTGTTAATGTCATCATTAAGAACATGCCACATTATAATGATATCTCTAGGAACAGGTTCAAGATATTATAGCCATTTCTCTATAAGTTACAGTGCCAAAGCACACTTACGATGTGACTGTCATCATCTTCTACTCCATTTTTCAATAAGACTTTTTTCCCCTGAGAAAACGCCAGGGATCTCCAACTCTTAATGTCAGGCAGCTAATTAAGGAAACATGCGAGTAATGTGTGGGATAATTCATTTGGGCAGGTCAAGGTGTTAGAGTGGCAATAATTGGAGCCCTGGACTTCCAAACTCTTATTTCTCACTGTGGTAATAAGCACCTCGCCATCTTAGCTATGGCCCGAGTGCAATTTTTACTGTCAAGAGCTTTCAAGACTCTAAAGTCAGACAGAGTGCCAACACTGGACTGTAATAAAGTGACCTACTGATCTTACCTTGCGGACTATAGATGCTAGGAGCTCATCAAAACCTGGCAGCTGCCTCCATTAACAGAGGAAAATTGTCTCATGTCAAGGCATTAAGCCAACCGTACATGGTTCTGTTACAATCCTTCCATCTTAATTAATTCAATTACAGCTTAAATTTCTGTTATGTTCTACTTAGATTTAAGCATTCCTGGGAGCAGTGAGGGAATTCTGGAGAGGGTTTTCCCTTTAAGTTGAAAGAGCATAAAAAGAGTGCATACTACTTCTCTTTTTTTTTGGAAATCATAATTACAGTCAGGAATGTCTGTGGGGAGGACAGCAGGCCATGGTTATTGACTTGTAAAGGAGCCAGTAGGTGAGTCTTGACAAGATGTGAGCAGGCCCGAATCTTGTAAAGAAGTATCTGATTTCTCTGCTAGTTGGGTCCCTAGAGAAGCTGCCGTGCTCTGTCTCCGTGTTGATCGTGGGCTCAGTGCTGTATGGTAAAAAAAAGGGCAGATAAAAAAGAATGCAGAGTGGCTTTTTGTGAGACGTTCTTAGTTCTTAGCTCCTGCAAGACAAATTGAGGTGAAGGAGGGAAAGCGACTGTATTTCTGTGTATGTGTGTGTGAGACAGCAAAAAAGGTCAAGTGGTAAAGAGAAGCAAGTCAGCAAGAGGTAAGACACAAGCGGCGATCAGCTAACATGGCTGCTCGCAGGCCCGACTAATGTATGAAGAGTGCAAACTGTGCAAGAGAGGCAGGTGGAATTGGAAGAAGTTTATACCGTGTCTGGTGAGCAGGCACGGCCCTGACCCATAGGGACTCCTCTCGGGTTTGAACTTTATCAGGGGCTACGCTTAATCAATAAACTATTGGAAAAAGAATTAATTACTAAAGCAGAATAAAACAGCTGCATTTTAAACTGAGGATTCATCAATTCAGTAATCTCTCAGTTTCAACTCGGGTGCCAAGAGGATCATTCTGACTTCATGTAATGAGGAACTGTGGGAGTTTAGCTCCCCTGCAACACCCTTTTCTCAAATGTGCGCACACACACACACACACTCCCTCTCTCTCTCTCTCTCTCTCTCACACACACACACACACATGCTCACACTCCTATCATGCTCTCTTTCTTTCCTCCAACCATGCCTGATGTTTGAGGAATTCACAGTCGTTTTTCCCTCAGCTGTTTGTCATCACTGTCGAATCTCCTGGCTGAGAGAGCCTCCTCTTCCCTGTTCTTGCCTCCATTTGGTGTCCAGTGGCTCCCACTCCCCCGCCTCCTCTTCTGCCACATTCCCTTCCTACCAAATTCCTGTCTTCCCAGGGATGGCGAAAGGGTATTAATGTGAAAGGCTCTGATGCTGGAGCCAGTGGAGCGCGTTTGTCCCTCCGAGGGAGAAGCGGACATTCCTGAACGCAGGGACACCCCCCCCCCCTGCCCTCCATCACCCCAGCAGGACCCACCTCTCTTCTGAACCCAGTGTAGTGAATTTCAAGGAGGGTTGAAAAAGGGTTATGGGTGATGAATTGGGTTTTTAGTGAGCTCATTAGGAAGCCAAACAGAGTTTAGCCGGTGGAGCGGAGTGGAGTGGGGCCGCAGCGCAGTAATCAGTTCTGCTCGCTTTGTTCCATGCCTCCAGGACATTTTCAGAGCAAAACTTCGTGGCAGTGAGCTGATGAGAGGGTCGACCAAGCAGAGGCTACAATCTGATGGTTGACTTGTTGATTTATAAACCTTTTAATTCATTTTCTCTCCCGTCTCTTTCGCCTCGCTCCTCCAAATGGGCAAGCTTAAAAAACTTGCCTCCGTGAGCACCTTATTTGACAGCAGCATCAGCGTTGTGTGGCCGACTCTCCTTTAAAATCAACAAAGTTTCTTATGTATTTGTTTTAGTTTGAAGTGTAATTGAGGGTAAAGAATCTCCATAAACAATATTATCTGCTTGAAGGGATGTGTAAAATCTGAGTCTTAGCACTGGAATGAGGGAGTCCCCCCTTCTTTCTTTCTTTCTTTCTTTCTTTGCAGCTTTTCTCTCTTTCTGAAGATGACTTTGATATTCCCTTACCAGGAATTAATAAAGCCATATTGCCGTTAGCAGCCAAATCCACACTTCTTTTCTCTCCGCCTCTGTTTTCTTTCAAATCGCACTCTCTTTTGCTCTCTCGCTCTCTCGGCTCTTGGTGTTTTTCACAGTTTTCCCCTTATCATTTGCACAGCATATGAATCCTGTTTTGTGAGAATTTATGTAATTTGCTCTGCTAATTATTGCCGTAATTAACACTTTAATTACTGCAGTGTGAAACTGCTCTGCTCCGCAGGTCTCCGCCTCTACCAATAGCAAGAGCTCAAGATACAGGCAATCAGGCACGCAGGCTCACTCGTTATTTGTTTTCCATAATAATGCAGCCATCAAAGTGTACAGGGACAGAAGGATAGAGAGAGAGAAAGAGAGAGAGAGAAAGCGAGAGAAAGCTGAGAGGCTGGGTGCACCCCGATAACCTCTGGGACCAATTAGTACAATTTGATTTCGAAAAAAAAACGGGGAGGAAGAGCTTGGGCTGTGTGCTTGGTTTAGGGAATGGGGAATGGGGTGGAGTTGTCAGAGAGTCAGTGAGTGTGAAATCTTTGGTCTAGACCCAAGGCCCTTCATTAGGCTCTGATCCCTGTCTCTGGAGCGAGAGGCAGTCATGGGCATCACAGCGCCTTTTAGTTCTCCCCAAAAGGAGTGTGAGAGGAGGTGGGGGGTGTGTGGTGTTGCTCTCTCATCCTCAGCAATTTATCCCTTTACAATTCATGCAAATTGGAGCCTGACATCTGCAACAGCCTGATTGTTTCTCAGTGTCTCTCTCTCTCTTACATCTTTATTGCAGTTTTTTTGTCTTTTTTTTTTTTTTTAAGTCATCTAAATGAACTTTCCTGTTTCACTGGGATGTAGATGCACCCCTCCTTTCCACAGACACTTGTCAGTCTCTTAAACAGTTCAGCTCAAGGCGACAGTGCATCCACCACATGCACATATTTGCCATCTCAGTCATTACAGATCATTTTTGGCATCTCAAAATAAAACATTTTAGTGTCATTTTAGTTTCCTCGCTGAGCCCTCGTGGCAGTCGTGAGGACTTTTGCACTCAGAACCCAGTAATTTAGGCACGCACACAGCATTGATCTAAATGAAAGGTTTTGTGACTTATGAAATCATCAGCGGTGCTGAGTGATTAACAGGCTAATGAGTGGCAGAAGGGAGGGGAAGGGGGGTGATGGAAAATCAGGGGCGCAACCAGAGGCCGAGAGCAGCCATTGTGGACCTCTCAAAGGCCCTATTTATGATGTAATTAGATAATTGTTGTTACAGGTAGCAGGTTAATTACACTTGTAATTATCCAGCTCAGAGCCTTTGATAATGTACATAGCTAGACTTCCTCAGACATCATGGTTATTGGCAGATGATTATCACTTTGAACTGATGGGGAGAAGGACACTTCTTTTCGTATTCCTTCTTGCTCTTATGTCTTATTCTGTTTCCCCTGTGGGATATTTAAAGAAAGGTAGGAGAGATTGATGTGGTGAAAAGGTAGGCACAGTTGTGACCATGAGCTACACTGCCCCGGCTTTTCCCCTTGCCCAGGGTTTGAGAGATCCTGTGCTGCAGGGTCAAAGCAATGTCTCAATAAAGAGGTGATAGTTATCTACAGCATTCCTGGGATGTTAGAAAGCTATCTTTCTGATGGCAGGGCTGGGGGGGCCTCTGGTATGTGTGCGTGCTCCAACCCCCTCAAACACACTGCATCCTCCAAGCGCAAAAAGACATCTCATTAAACCTCTTATTCCACTTCATTTACGAGCAGACCTAACTATGTGTTCTTCTGCACAAACAACCACAAATTAGTGCTGCAGTCGAAAAAAAAAAACAATACACAGATAGAGATTAACGCTGAGAGAGGATGCAGCTGTGGGTGAAGGCAAGACAAGTTTCTGTGTGGGAGGGGTCTTTGGGGGTGTGAGTTTTCCTGGTTTGCACTGAATTGCCTGTGTGGAGAGAGAGAAAAAAAAAAGTATTGCACTCCTAATTTGTTAGCACAGTGCAGTGTTTACCAAGTTTTAGGCTAGCATGTACACTGCTGCTCAGGAAATAATTGTCATTAAATATCGGTCCTCTGGGGCGATCCAGTCCTGCACTCTGTATTTTCTTCACCTGAGCTGGACTGAACTGTGACCTGAGCTAGCGAGCACAGTCAAATCCAGCCTTTAGAGAGTGCTAAACTGCAGATCCATCAGTGGACGTGAGTGTGTGTTTTGTGAGTGTGTGCCTGTGTGATGAGGCCTGCTGGAGTGTGAATGGAAGTGCTCTGTGTCAGGACCATGTGGCCCGGGTGCAGGCGAGGGTCCCTGCGTGAATCCTGAGTAAATAAAAAAAAAAAAAAAGGAGGGGGGAGGATAGTGGACAAAGAAAGCAGAGCCCCTGCTACAGCCCACATTGGCAGCCATTTGGGCTCTTGAATGTGCTAAATGCTGCTTATGCCGACTGAAAGGTTCGGGAGAAAAGGAGGGAAAAAGGGGCTTAAAATCCCTCCTTTTTTCTCCCTTTCTTGGCGAGGGAGCCTTGAAGAAGAATCGGCAAAAGGGAGGAGGGAGCTGTAGGGGCAGTGCTGCAGGCTGAGGTGAGGAGATGGTGTAACAAGACGGGGCCTGTGTTGTTCTCTCTGCCTTTGAGGGCTTGAGGGTGAGCACTATGGCCTGGGTCGCTGCTCTGCAGCATGCACCCCTCTGTTTTCCTGTTTAAGCACCAATGCCGAGGCATCATGTAATATCCTTGTGCTGCCCTGCTGAATATGACAGAGACTTCACGAACATGGCTGAGCAGCATAACCCAGTGGGTGGGAGGAAGCTTTAGCTTTAGTGGGGCCTAAATTAGTCACTTTAAGCACAGCCTCTGGAAAGCACTGCCTCCACATTTCTGCTCCATTACCCTGAAACAAATGCCCAAGCCAAGCGAAACGCAAATCCACTGCTAAGTCACTCTGTGAAGACAAAGCTTGGCCTCGAAGAACAACAGTTACACAAACAGCATACAGACAGCGTGGAAAAAGTTTTTCCACCCAAACCTAGAGACAAAACATCATTGTCTGAAAACATCATTGTCTTAAAACGCACCTGGACCTGCTGTTTGAAAGCAAATTCGAAAGCAAATCATTTTTTGACATATTTGCATAACATAACTCTTGAGTGTTAAAAAGTTCTGGACAATCAGCGTCATGTCTGAGCGCTATCCTTGGAGCATACCATGCCCCCTAGCCATGTAGCCAACACGTTTATATCCGCAGGACTTATTTGTAGCATCCTGCAGGCAAACAGTCTCAATACACTTCTCTTAAAATTCAGAACACACATCAGTGGCCAGTATGTCCACAGGCAGGCAAGATAAGTGACATAATCAGCAAAATTTGGTTAATATGAAAGGATGATAGGATTTAGCGTGGCATACATTTTAGCACACATGCATATATGGTAGGAAAAGTGTAATACTCATACTTTAGTGATGATTTCATCTATTTGCTTGTGTTAATTGTGTTATAGGATCAGCTTTACTGTCCTTGCTTACATCAGGGACACGTTTTGTTGATATGACACAAAGAGGGATGCAGTGAGGAGAAAGGGGGAATAAAGAAGGAGGGCAATAGGGCCTGGCTTTTTTCATCCTTCAAGGGCATTGCTTTTCTACAAGTGCCTGGGGCTACACTCCAGCACCTCTCCTCCCTGAGGCCTTTCGCCTGCCTCCTAATAGCCATCCCCATCTGTGTCACACAGGCAGATGATGGGATGCTTCCCCTTCCCTTTTTTCCACTCTCTCCCTCTCTCTGTCTCTCTTTTTTAGCAGATTGCACATCCACACAGGTTAAAATGCCAGAGTTGCCAGGGAACAGTCAGAAGCCATTAGTGTTTGGGACAATTTGCCCTGCAGCAGTTCTTCTCTGGCTCATAAGAAAGGAGTGTGGGCGGATGTAAATCACCAACATCGCCTTTAGATCTAATGAGGATGTGCAAGTTTGTTCTTTCTTTCTTTCTTTCTTTCCTTTTCTTTCCTTTTCTTTTCTTTCCTTTCCTCTGTCCTTCTGTCCTTCCTTTCTGCTTTACACGTTTGTATGACTAAAGCAAACGTAAACTCATTTCCACGTACACATATAGTTGTAGCTGAGAAGCACGCTGCTCTCATTGTGTACAGTGTAGTAGCACATGCAAGTGTGTGTGTGTGTGTGTGTGTGAGGGAGAAAGAGAGTTGCTGAAAGCCTGGGAGTCTGATTTCACCCTGCTGGGGAGGCAGGCTGAGCCTACTGGAGCGGCCAGAGCTGGAGGGTAATGAAGTGACAGGTCAGTCTGTAAATACGCATGGGTCGGCCCAGTCGCGGTGAGGGGGAGGCTATCGCGTTGCAGTGAAAATGGAAACGTCAATAAAATTAATCTGCTATCCTTTTGGCCAGGGCCAATGAGCCTCTCTGCGTCTGGACTCTACTAAAGTGGCCGTGTGGCCAACAGCAGGCGCAGCGTATGACACCACCACAACAACACAAGTTTGTATTGTTACTCCCAAAAATGACATGTGTAAACACCCCCCACAACCCCTCCACACACACACACATGCACGAATACATGCACAAACACACACACACACACACACACACAGACAAGCTTCTCCCCTCCTTGGGTGATGTTATTATTATTGAAGTGTAGAGCAAACTGGAGAATTAGCACGCCGTCTGGGTCGCATTTCTCAGGAAGCCACACACGGTCAGGCTGAGGCTACGGCTTGGCTCCAGTTTATTGTTTTAGGCTTTCCTGAACAAGGGCTTTTACTTAGCCTGGGATTTATGGCATTTGCTGCTAATGAATGCCCATTCTACAATTACAACGCTCACAGACCCCATCCACTATTCCCACATGTGGGTCTGCAGTGGCAGTTTCTATAAGTCCGGGCAGGGAGCAGAGCTTCCGCATGCCCTCTGTTTCACTCTTATGTGCACCTCTGCACTGCTGATATGGAAGTGGCACGTAGCACTTGGTAAAGCCAGTATGGAGAAAGAGAATAAAAAAAGGGGAAAAAAGATGGGGGACGTCTGCACTGTCCTTGTATTCTTCATGCATTTTGCATGTGATTACTCCTCCAGTTGGATCCTTTTTCTTTCCCCTTTTTTTAATGTTATTACTTCAAATATTTATGTGAGATTATGGTTTGTGTAGGTGCATGTGATTGATGTTTCCCCAAAAACAGGAAGACATACAAGTCTGGATTTGGAGAATGTCAGGGACCTGCTATGCCTTGGTGCAGAAGTTTTTCAGATACATAATTTAGATGCCCTCAAGGAAGGCTTTCAAGGCATTTTTACCCGAGGGCAAGAAAAAATAACCAGGACTGCTAAAAGTAAATCATTTTTGTTAATGCACAGTTAATGGTGCAGAGGAGGAGAAAGAAGGCGAGGGCTTGGGATTAGAACTTGGGTTTAAAGGAAGCCAGCCTGCCTTGATATGCGCATGTTTCCTGCCCAAATCAAACGCTGACAGGCATTAATGCAGCACAAAGCTGCCTTGCCCCTATCATGCAAATGAGCAGGCGGGAGGGGGAGGGACCATGGGGAGATGGACTGCGCTCTATTATGTGCGTCCAAATGCAACACTTAAACACTACTACGCACTTCCCACTTTCTCTCCAACTATTCCTCAGAAACAGGACTCCAGTTCATTTGTTTTGATGGTATTTGTATCGGTGTTTACTTTGAACGTGTTTATTTTAAGCACGTTAGCTCCTCCCACTCCTGTTTATGTCAAGCATGCGAATATAGTCTAATTAATTATAAGAGCTGCTTTTACTATAATTATTGTTTGACCTACTCATTCTGCTGATGGTTCAGGGTTGTGTTGTGGTCAAACCAAAACTCAGATCCAGTAATCTTGCATCTATGAGTGTATCAGAAAAAAAGTGTATGAGACTGTAGGAAACTATGTTCTGTTTCTAAAGAGCTCTCGTTTTGACCAGGAGACGGCTTAGACAACAGCGTGGCCTCACCTGGTACAGGTGACGATGACGACCCGGACAAAGACAAAAAGCGGCAGAAAAAACGCGGCATCTTCCCCAAGGTGGCTACCAACATCATGCGAGCATGGCTCTTCCAGCACCTCACAGTAAGTGTTCTTTTACTCACTTTCATTTGCACACTAATACATGACTAATAGCAGACTTCTAATAGTACACACAAACCACATTCATAAACAAAGCATGCCTAAACTCACCTGAGTGCACACAAATCAAAGTCAGATTGATTTACATTTACATTGATTTATATTGGTATTTTTCTGGGGTCAACATAATCAGCTGGCCTGCTTTTCCCTGTTGAAAATTTACTTAAACCACTGAGACATGTAGCCTGACCTTGCACAACACGCTCCTCTTTCTTCCTCTCTAACCACAAAGAGGCTTCCTAAAACCACAACAATTTTCTAGTATCTCATTACCTTTCACTCCAAACTATGTGGCTGACACGAACCAAATACTGGTTATAATTGCGCCAGTGAAAAATTAAACAAACCTTTGCTTATTCATCTCTGCTGTACATTTCTCTCTCACACATGCCCAGTGCAGCAAACATGTATTCTTCATCCAATTAAATATTTAAAGGACGCATTATAGAAATTGTGTGTTGTGAGTAGGGAGGGCATGTGAGATCCTGACTGGTGTTTGATGTGTCTTTGTGTGTGGGTTGCCTGGGTAAGCCGGGTAAGAGCAAGCCAGAGGGGGCCACGCTGGTGGGGGTGAGCAAGGGGCCAAAGACGGTCATGTTCCGTTGCCCTCTCTGATGTCAGGACATGATCGGAGACTAGAAGCTGTATTGATCTGGAGTCAGAAGGTCAGGTTACATGCAACTCTGCTCCTAAACACATGGCTACATAAGGGGCTATGCGAGAAGTTGAGCTGTGTGTGTCTTTCTTTCTGTCTGTCTGTCTGTGCGTGTGTGAATATGAAGACAGCAGCCTTCTGCCCTGTGATCTGTATGCGTCACAAGGTCACGTGCCATCTACGGCCATGCTGCCTGTAGCACCCCCACAGAAGCGTTAACCCCAGCACTGATTACCTAAGCAAAGCCCAAATAATGAGGTCCTGCAAATACAGCCTAATTGAAAGGCCTGTAAATCCATTACATATTGGTCAGGGATAATCAGGAGCTGTTTAATCACTTTTCCCTATTCAGGAGCAGTGAAGCTTCAACAGCCAAGCCCCGAACCTTGCCATGTGCTTATTATTCCCATCATTATCAAAATGACTTCACAGCTGTTCATGGCTACATCTCCTCTGCTGGAAATTTTCAACAAATCAGTAAAACACATTTCATTTGAGAATGAAGTTGTGGAGATATCACAAGCATTGTTTTTTTTCTTCTTTTCTTTATTTACTCTCTGTCTTCTTCAATCTTCGAGTTGGTTTATTGAGTGGGAAGAAAAATTTAGAAGCTTCCTTTGAGCCACCTACCACAGTGTTTTTTTTTACACACACGCCTCCTGGTTAATTTACTTGGCTCACACCATGCAGAAATTTCTTGCTTTATTGAGGAATCATTAGGCGTCTTTCCTGGCGACTCAAGGAATGCCTATTGTGGGCTTCTCTTAGCTGCGATTGCACTGCAAAATGAAGGCTGATTCACAGAGTGCTATACAGCCCTTTCCGCCAGTTTTCTTTAGAATTGTTTTAAAATAGTGAATGAGAAGAGGGAGAGAGAGAGAGACAAAAAGAAGAAAGGGAGAGGGAATAAAGCACGATAGATTAAGCCTCAGAGTATTTTTTTTAATTCATGGAAGTACAGCTTTCAAGACCCCATTTTCCACTTCTTTTGGTAGCTCTCTTGCTTTTTACATGTTTTCTCCCATCTTTATTGGACCCTTTTGTGAAAACCCCTGGTTGGACTTGTACAAGCAATAATCCTTTCCTTTTAACCTACCTTTATAATTTTTTCCTGTGAAAAAAAGGCCTAATTGAATTATCCTCTACTACTCACTGCAGCCCCTATACAACTCCTTACTTGGTCACATACACATACCACACACTAGCACATCCAACTCTTTTATTTTTTACTTTAATTTGTTAAGCAAATGCATTTCCTATTTCAGGATGCGTTTGTGCTAGAGAGAATTCTTGGGGACTTTGGCCCCTGAATGGCCTATTGGGGCATTCTGGCATTCAGGCATTCATTAGAGAGGGCAGAATGAAAGGAGTAAGGTTGTATTTTCTCAAATGCTCAGGCCAGCATGGAGCTACTCTTCCATGAGCTCCAGGGGTCTCTCTACATATGTTCTCAACATCCAGCCATTGTCACCTTTTCTGAAAAGCTCAAAAGGACAGCCCCCCTGCCCATGCGCAGAAAAACAACACAGGCCAACAGTAACAATTGTTGGCTTTTGGATTCAGTATAACAAAATCGATGGCCCTCCCCTCTCCTGCCTCCCCTGCACACTTTGACCCCACACTTTCATGGGAGAAATCTCGCTGAGCTTTTTGCCATTACAATTGTCTCTGGTTAAAAGGACCGCTTCAATTGGCACCCACCAACAACTTCCTAAGGGATGGGAAAGATGCCTGGTCCCACACCATCCTCTATGAAGAATGCGGGATTGAAATGTGGTTGTGTTTATTTTAATGCACTCTCATACAGCGTGCAGTAACACACACTAACTGGAGCAGAGATCAGATGGTGTAAACTGGCCTTGCACACTCAGTGGCTGTCTGTCTTTTCTCCCAGCTTTTCTGGATGTTTTCCAGTACCATTAGGAAAGGGGAAATCCCAGTGTGTTGCTATAAGCTTTCCCATAGTACATCAGGCTTATATTCTCAGGAAGGTAAACTTCTCAGCAGAGTAGATTCCTCTGCTAGGCATTACATGCTAGAAGAGTGAAAGGAAGGAAGACTTGAAAAAAAGAGGACATGCGATAAGGAATGTCTACTAGATTGGGCAAAATGTATGAGGGCACGTTTTAGCAGAAAACTACTCTGAATTCTCTCAGCCTGTTCGTGCCCCTGTCATCCCTCCTCTAGAGCAGCCCTCGCGCCCCTGCAAAGACAAGGGTCGGCCTTGCAATAAAAACAGGAAGCACTCAGATACAAAGATACCACTCCAGGCCTGGCCTGTCTTTTCACTAACGTAAACCTTCAAACACCAATGAATATAAATAGGCCCCTTTGAGCAGGCTAGGAACAAGGCTGAGTGGATTTCTACAAGGGTCTAGAGTTGGTCAGATGGTGGAACGGTAGCATGCTGTCTTTCTCAGTCTCTGAGATCAAGCCTCTCAAGTTCTGTGCCATTCTGCCTCCTAACTGGCCTGTTTGGGAAGTGCTGTAAGCTGCAAAGCCAGGTGTATTGCTCCCCGGGGTCACTGAAAGAGAAGTGATAGATCCCATGACCATTTTGGAGGTCTGTGGGAGAACCTAATAGCACATTAGCACGTCTTTATATGGGCTTATGTTATAAGGTTCATTTTCAACCTGTAACTTCCATCCTATGGTGTGAGAGTTCATAGCAGCCACTGTTTGTCTATACTGAAAGGCTGTTTGAGAATGAATTATTGATTGAGTCAGCTTAAGTTGTTAGACTTGTTAGAACACAATTTGCAAGCCAGAGTTTGGGGAAGTTTGCTGTTAAAATGGGTTTAACAAAACATCCACGAGGACTTTAATCTCACTATTACCTGATCCTGGATACACAGAGCTACAGTATTCACTGCCCCCAGAGGAACACTAATTGCCATAGTAACCCAGTGTCACCTCCAGGTCACTCCCTTAGAGACATGATTTTAAAACCCTTTGGAAAATGAACCGATAAACAAATAAACAAGTTAAACCAATGATATGTGTGCGCGGGGCTAAGGATGCTTGTCCCAGATGACAGTAGCAGACTAACCAGTTCTGTTCTCTCCCTGCCGTTTAAAAATATTCCTAATCCAGATGTATAATTCTGTCCTTCTGCTGTTACGCTGCTGGAGCACATCTGCTACATTTTTAAAGATTGGGCACATGTACAGATACACACGTGTACATACACATGCACACACACTTATTGGGATGTTCTACTCCTTTCCACTTTAAAATGAGCTTTTTCCACATTCCTCCTTTTGTTTCAGCATGTCAATGCAGCCGTGCTGTGAGGGCTAATACTTTGGCCATTCACAAGACGCGATTTCATTTAGTGCCCGGTTAGTGCTTGTTTTGTGTTCGGAGAGAGGTGGGGTGAGGTGGCCGTTGGGGTGCCATGGGGTCATAGGGGTGCAGGGCTCAAGGAGGCCCACACACTAATCTGTCATGTGCTCGTTTGCTTCCAAACCCAGAAGTCAGCTCTCCAGTCACCCGTGGCAACCCAGGCAACAGTTCGGTCCAGCACCAAAGCCGCATGTGTGTGTGTGTACATGTATCCATGTGGCTGTTTGTTTGTGATGTTTTACCAGGAAACATAATTATGTATTTGTATGTGTTTATGAGTTGCTTATGAGAGGCTTTTGTGCAGCAAAACTAATTGTCAGGAGGGGTTGCAAAGTAGCTGCGTTTTTGAAGTTGCTGAAGTAAGGGTAATTACAAAAGGGGCAGGTCTGGCCTGTGCTTTTGTCAGACAGTGTGTCCTAGTGTGGACTGTTCAATAGACCCATAACGATGATGCAAGTCATCCCTGTCTGCCATCTGTTCTCTGATTCCCTTGTTCTCACATAGAGCTGTAAACCTGGGGGGTGCATGATTGGCTCACTGTTGAACACACTCTCTTTTATAAATTGAAGGGCCATGACAATCAAAACATGGGCTTTGCACATGCAATATGAATTATGGAAAGCATTTGTTTTCTAGCCGTGTGCTGTCTGTCTTGTTTGGCCTTACACAAGAGAGGAGTTAACTTTCAATACAAGTGAAATGAAAAGTGAAAACTGAAAGTTTTAAAACATTCATATCAAGTTTCTAGGCTTTCTGTGGACTCTATAATTATAAGAAAAGCCACACTAGTCTCTGCAGTTCATGTCAACAGCCTTGATGTTAATTCCTGGCTCTGTGCGTCTCAGTGACTGACAAAGCCTTGTTTACAGTACACCTATCATAAGCCTCCAGCAGCACCAAGTGTTACAACAGCATTAGAGAAGAGGATTGTGCAATTGTTTCTCAGTGAAAGATCAAATCTGTTGACTTTGCTTTCTAATCCTGCTGTCATAGTCTCTTTAAAAGGTTGATTCTTCTGTGGGACATGCTAAAACATCCCTAAGTATGTTTAAGAGAAGAGAGTGAAACAAAATGACTAGTTTTGGAATTTGTGCACATATTTTTTTCCCTTTCTATACCTATACATTTTTTCTTGCTGTAAGAGAGCATGTTATCCCTCAGTGTAATTGCTTATGTAATTTGCAGCTGGTGGTTACTTTACTCTCTGTAATTTCATCACTGCTGTTGTAAATGCCTTATTGGTCATTATTTAATGAATGAGCGAAAGTGAGAGGTTTCGCTAGAGGATAGAAGCTGTTCACAGTGTGTGCAGATGATTGAGGTAAGATTCCAATCCAGTAGCTAAGCAGAGAATAAACCAATGTGTTTAAGCAATGGTTCTCTCAATGTTCCACTCCCAGATGATAGTGCTGGATGTTAGAATGTGGCAGTGCTAGTTTTTTTGACCATGCATGGTTAGTGAAGCATGCTACAGGGGCTGCATAGATGGGTGATTTGGCATTCAGAGGTGACTGCAAGTCCTTTGACCTGAAGAGAAACCAAACGGCGCAGAGAGCATGCAGAGCATTGCAGTCAGATTTATAAACTCCAGACCCCATTAGAGACTCCTCCTACAGCCCATGCTTCAGCCGCAGGAGGCCCCAAATCTTCCAACCCTCAGTCAACCATCCACAGCAATAACACTGGTGTGCACATTATGAAAAAAGACCTGTCCCTCTGCTTCTACAAACACCACAGTGATGTAATGGACCATGGGGGCAAGACGAAATAAACACTTGTGTGGAAAAGCTAACTCTGACTGAAGACTCAAGGGGCCAGATGTGTATGTTCTTTACCATGTTTTTTTCAAATGTGGATTTCCCCCTCATGGCTAAATGGGGAACATGGTGGTTTAAAATCTCCTTTCTCTCCCCTAGTCTCTCTCCATTCCACCAGTCAGTGCCAGAGGTGTTAGCAGGGCTGGACCCTGGCAGGTCATGGGCAAGCTGTGACATTAATCAGCATGGTGGCTCTGGATCTGAGGACGGTCCTGGGAGATGGCTTTATTTGCTGCAGGCCTCTATACAGCCCCTTTGATATTCAGCTCACACCAGGAGAAGGGAAATGCATGGGGAAAAGAAATAGTACAAACATGGAAGTAGCAAAAGGCAGACAAAAAGGGGAAGTGGAGAGTTGAGAAAGGGGAGTGGGACTGTAATCAAAAACAGTCTGTCTGTTTGTTTGGTTTGCCATGGGACCCCCAAAAGCTACTGATGCCATTTTGTCTTGTGAGTTTTCTACCCTCTTTCCTTGTAGAATTCTTTGCCCAACTGTGAAATTATATTTTTGATATTTTTCATATTTCATATGGTACTCTGTTGTGTTTGCTAAAAACATTCTCTCCTTTCATTTTAAGTTAATGGAAAATTGAACTTGCATGTTGATGTGGATGCTTAATTAGCCAAGGCAAAAAAAATTTCTCCACCTCATGGCATTTGCATCTCTAATGTTTCCCAATTTTCAAAGCTGCCACCAAAGATGTGCCCACACCCCCTGCACCACATGGCATTATCCTGCCTGAATGACTGAGAAACGATGTGATGTTTTGGCCCAGCTCCTCACAAGTATTGCTATTAGCAAGTGCGTACCAGAGCTTCCCTGGTCGCTGTAATCCGTGGAAGCATGTTCGGCTACACAGAGGAGCACATATGACAGACTGCCCATTATCAGAAGGAATCAGATGTAGGGTACAAGGAACACGCCACCAAAAAGTGTAAATGCAAATCTAAGCAGAGCAGGCTTTGGCTCCAGATGTGAACCGTGTGTGAATATTGATCATTGTGTGCTAGTCCCTGTATCCCCAGGGCTTCCAA
The DNA here is from genome assembly GCA_028564905.1 of Leptodoras praelongus. Taxonomy (NCBI): domain Eukaryota; kingdom Metazoa; phylum Chordata; class Actinopteri; order Siluriformes; family Doradidae; genus Leptodoras; species Leptodoras praelongus. Next base: position 16,780,534 of record JAOTRJ010000002.1, on the reverse strand, counting down.
GGTTCACACACAAAAGCTTGCTCTAAAGCTCACAAACCGAGCTGCTACACTGATTTAGATAAAAAGGCCTGGCGTGATGTGGCACACTTCGGCAGCCAGAACCACCTCCCTGCTTCTCCTCCTCTTCCTCCTCTACTTCCAAGAAGCACAAGAAAAGGGGGGAAACCTATAATTATCCACACTTTGACGAATCCCCCTTAATGTTCATTATTTAAAACCAGCAGCAATTACAAGTTCAAAGGGGTTTAGAGGGCCAGCAACCCGCATAATCACCAGCAAATGAAGTGCAGCTCATTCGTCACAGCAGAGTGCACTGGCAGGGGAGAATCATACACATAGTGACAGCAGCGATTTCTACACAGGAACAAAATCTCTGCCACCTCAAGGCTACAGCATGTTCTATCCATGTCTGCTATCCTGTTAGGCACGCTGCATTGTATTTCTTGCCCCGCATGAGAAAAAAAACATATCAAAGTTCACTTTGCTTATTCCTACAATCATCTGCTTGTTGTCCCTGTTGATGGTTGCCAGGCCACCCATCAACATGTCTATATCACTCCCAAATATCTTCCAATGATCATTTTCTCCCATCTCCCAGACATTCTTTTTAGTTTTTCACTTCCACTATGCCCCAGCACACTGCCTGTGGATGTTTCACTGTGTATTAAATTTGCTAGGAGGTTTAATTCCATGCAGGTACATCTGTTACCTTTGTGGGTAGGTCACAGTGGCTAATCCTGTCTTCAGGTGCCTGTTTAGCACATTGAGATGAGGTCTCAGAGAACCAGAAGTAAGCTCCAGTTACAGCACACCCAGTGTGAAGGTCACTATGTACAAATTTTTGTGTAAAAACACACCTTACATACTCCACAACAGACCCAGGTGGTGGGCTTTTCTTTTTTACTATCTATCTTTCACTGTCTGTCTCACTATCCTTCTCATATCCTGCTTGCATATCCTTTTTCCCTCTCTTGCTCTCTCTCTTGCCCATTTTCCCTTTCCCCTCTTTTTCTGCCCTCCCCCATATCCCTGTCTCTCCCTTTCCCTGGCTATCTGTCTGTCCTTCAGCCTTGCTTCATTACAGCAGGTCACCTTTCCTTCCCTGCCCTGTCTTTGTGTCCTACTCCCAGATCAGCCTAACTCTTGTTCACATTAGGGATCCTTGATAAAATCTCCATGGGGACTTGCTCCAGTTCACCCAGTTTCCGGCCTGCTGCTCACATTGTGCTGCTCGCTCGCATGGGGCGTATTTGAGTCTCCTCTGAATTCAATGTGTTGTTTCCATCTCTTCCTTTGCCTCAGAGATGCACTGAAAATGCTGGATGACTCATTTTTCACTGAGAGGAAACTCCTCTGAGAAGGCAAGAGTTTGCTGTTTCATTAAGTCACCCATCCAGGCAGACATGTGCATTCAACAGAGCCCATGTTTGCCCATGCAAGTGTATGTATTAGAATGGAATCCATTGGGAGATTAATGGCCTACTGCTTCTATACCATTGATTATCTCCACGCCATTTTCCCTCTTCCTGCACAGATATTAAAAAGTAATGAAGCCTATGGAGAAAAAGGAAGGCAAGCCTTCACGCATCATTTTAAGTTATTTGGACTCAAACCGAGAGGGATCTCTTTAAGGCACAGTTTGAGAGGAATTAAGTAAATAAATGTGGGGAGTGACATTGAAGAAACGTGCTGTGAGTGGAAAAGATGTGTGTTTAAGCAAAGACAACCTCTGACACATGGGACAAGCTTGGCAGATGTTAACAATTCTTCCTCGTAGCATTCCTAGTGTTGAAACCTGCTTGTAATTGCTATAATAGATGTGGTAACCACTGACAGTAATGGAATTGTGGAGAACCATCTCAAGCCCCCAGTATTAAAGTGATCTGCAAAGCTGCTTCAAGATGTCTGCCTTATATCTTTAACCACAACAGCCAAATGCACTCCATCCTGGCTTCCTTGGCACAGGCCCCAACATTGGTTTGCCCAAGGGGTGACTGGACCCATTGTCCTCTATATTCTACATAAGTACCTCCACCCCAGGCCCCAGAATGGTCAGAAACACTTAAAAGTTCCCCTCCATAGTGGCCCTGGTATAAGGCAGCAGGGTTCACTCACATAACTGACTTCCTGAGACATTAATGTCAATCAGCAGATTAAATGGGCCTCCCAGTCCTGGCTGGTGAGACAGTCTAAAATATGAAGGTAAATTTGAAGTATGTTATTGTAAACCTGATTTCCTACCTTGCTCAAACTTTAGCCTTGAATAGTGACTTGGGTGGGGTTTTATTTCCAAAAAGAAAGCAAGCCTTCATACGTTCACAATAGAGCTGCACTGTCAATAACGAAGGCATTACTGAAGCACTTTCATACACCATTATAGTAGTATGGATTCTGATTACTGCTGATCAAAGTCTACTGTACTTTCCCTTGCTTGATTGCACCATGAAGCATTAGTGGAGGCAATGGCTGGGTGACAGAGTGTGAAATGTAAGTGCATTAAAAAAAATTCAACAACAGCTGTCTTACACCTCACAGAGTGATGCAGTAGTGGAGGGCCTTGGGTTACGAGTTAGAGGTTGTGTTACATTCCTCACAAGGGAATGGGCAATGCTAATGGTGGGGGGTAGCTCAATAAGTTGTTGAAAAGAACACAGATGCTTGTCAACATTTTCTGAGCCAGGGAGTCATCATAGTACATTTTAGCCCTAGAGGTTAATAGCCTTCCTCACTATTCCTGACCTGCTATACTGCAGAAGACCTCTGCACTCTAAGACCTAGACTCTCTGCTGTGGAGAAAGCACTGAGCTTGAGCTGAGGCTCTCCTGTTGGGTCAGTCCAAAAAACTCTTACTTAGTGGATCTCCAAATCTCCCTTTATCTTCCTTTCTGAGACAGCACATGAGCTTTGTGAGTAGTGGCTATGTTTGGATTGCTTGAGCTCCCTTTGATGCCTCAGTATGAGGTATTGGGGATTGAGAAGGCAAGGAAAGAGGTAGGCTGCAATTTCTGAGAGATGTACTAGATTTGAGGCTGAAATGTGTTTATTAGCTTTATTAGACGGCATTGTTATGTAAATTATGAATTAAAGAAGCCTGTATGTGTGTGAGACAGATAATATTTCAGTGTTTTTTGTGGAATGATACACGGATGAGAGTCAGACTCTGTCAGGTCCCTGGACTGCTGCCTGATAGGTGCTAACATGCGTTGCTGATCGGGTTAGTGGGAGATGGGAACGTTTGTGGCTTCCAGGCTTTTTTCACGTTTCATTAGTTAGAAAAACTGTCGGCAAGAAAAAAAGGTCAGCCACGTTTCTGATTCAGCCCCCGCAATAGTCCCATCCCCCCTCCCCTCTCTTCCTCTAATAAGTGGTAAGCTGAGCAAGCTGATGGTCATCCTCCCATGGGGCTGTTGGGCAGTTGCCAGCTTCCTGCCTGCTTTGTCAGTGGATAAAACCAGTAACAAACGAGGAGTCTATAGCCAAGCTGACCGACCAGGTCAGGGGTCAGCGGGCCTAGGGGCAGGATTGAGCAGAAGAGCACTACAGGCTAAAGGGGCTACTGGAATGCTCTTAAAGGAGGCTGACGTGGTACTGCTTAAATCCCTCCAGTCCTCTATCTGCCATGCGCCTCTAAGAACCATTTAAACTCCTCTTCCATCTCAACTCTGAAACATAGAGATTGTTGAACCCTCCAAGGCTCTTCAATTAACAGCATATACACCACCTGGATGCACAAGAATTGCAGAATGTTTTCTCATGTAAAGCTAACACAAAAGATGAGCATTTCTGAAAGGTCCATGTGGCATTCCTGAATGCAGCATACCACAGGTACTGCTGAAGGATTGACGTTTGGCTGAGCTCTGTCTGTCATCAAGAAGTGTTCCTGCAAACGCTAATGGAGAGGCCTTTAGCTATGTGCGGTTATTCTTTTCTGGTTCTGCTGGCTCAAGTGTCTGTGCTTTCACAAGGATGAGAGTGCGTGCGTGTGTGCATGCATGTATTTGTGTGCTTGTGTGCGTGTGTGTGTGTGTGTGTGTGTGTGTATGTGTGGAGGGGTTTGGCCTCTCTGCTGAGATGTTGTTTAGTCCTCTCTCAGAGCTGGCTAAATGGACGCCATGCTTGACTTCTACACTTTTAGCATCATTAACCTACAGGAAGTGGCCCCTGCAGCTGTTTGCAGCCTGCCCCACATTCCCAGCTAATGGCTAAGTGTTGGGCTTACTCTTCTGAGAGTTTTGACCTTAAACCAAGTTTGACATCACAGATTTGCTCTTGTTCTTTTGGCATTATGATCTAGCCTTAAAGGTTTTTTTGTCCTGCTGATGTTAGAGAGGAAATTTGCACAATTTAGCCATTTTAGGTTAATCTTCCTAAACAAATCTCTTCCTCAGAAGGTGATCTGTTGTCTGTGTAAATACGTCTTCGCATTAGCTTTGTACTTCAGAAAAAAAAGAGAGAATTGCAAGTGCCACTTCTAGACGGTAGCTTTGTGGCCTAAACACATAAAATTTTTGTTTCTATAGATAAGCCTCTACTATAGGCTTAGATCAGACCCTTGTCCCATTCCGGTCTCAATCTCAAAGCAAAGCAGTGCTACAATGGGAAGTAAAGCTTGAGATCAGCTGCACACTCCTGAGACGCTCTCAGACATGCGGATGGCTGACTGGAGGACTCTGGGTTCAGTGATTAGTGTTGTTTTTTTTCAACCACCGAGTTATGCTATTTAGGTCCAATCCAGTTCTCCAGTTCTTTTCAGCATTCATAAGTGCAAGCAATGTATATGAAATAATAAAAGAAAGGACGTGGAGCCTTGGGGATCTTGGAACTGGGGAGATTGGGATTGTGCTGAAGCAGTAGTTGGGGGTAGTTAGATGCCTAATGGTCTAATGCCTGTGCCATGAGGAATCTAGAGTCTGTTGCTTATTGGTGCCATCCAGACCGATAAAGTCATTACAAAGTCTGGTAAAACAGAACAGGGGACATTGCTCAAGGGAGGGGTGTGTTTAGTGGGGGCAGGGTATGTCTTGAGCTCTTCATAGTGACCAAATATCTACATAATGAGGAATAAAAGAATATTTTGACATTATAGAAATATTAGTGAGAAAGGTCCATGGAGATACGTTAACAAAATTATATTACAAGTCTATGTGTTATGTATGAGACAGAAAGCATTAAGGTTCCCAGAAAGTGAG
>JAOTRJ010000002.1:16757134-16773242 GCA_028564905.1 Leptodoras praelongus | reverse complement strand
CACCCACACACCCACACACACCCACCTACACATACACTGGAGACAGAACAAATTGCCCGAATACTCTTTTAGTTTAAACAGTGCTCTCTTTTACAGTTAATTACGTAAACAAAATGTCACACCCAAGTGTCAGTTCACACATTATTGGGATATGCTTACAGCTGAGCTGTAAATACAAGATTCTGTTGTTTTTATTCAAATTCAGCAAAGCTTGAAAAAGGCAATATTGTGATGTAATTATTATTCATGCGTATGCTCATGTAGGTTTTTTCTTATGTTAAAATAAGCCTCATTATGTCTTGTGTCTCCATTATTCCTCCCATTACCACCCCCCCTTCTGCTTGATGTAAAGCGTCCTTGGGTTTGTGAAAGGAGCTATATAAATGCAGCTTATTATTATAACTTATTATAACTTATTGTTATTATTATAAGCTGATGCAATATTTGCATTATAACCAAATTATGATATTGCAGGTGCCTGCCATTAGCATTGTTTTGTAAGGGGGGCATATAAAGCGTGTGTAGTGTAGTTTATGGGGTTGTGTGTATAGACAGGAGAAAGCATGTGATTTGCAGAGCTTCATTAGCTTGAAGAAAGCAGCAGGATTCCTTCTCCCCCTGACCTGCTGCCTGCTCCTCCTCTGATGAAGTCATCCATCAGCAGCATGGTCAGCCCATAGCTCTCGGGAGTGGTGTGTGTGTGAGTGTGTCTTGGGGGGATTGCACTGTATTAGTGCGGGTACATGGATGTTGTTGGGGGGGGCTGATGCTACAGTGGTCATTACGTTCGACCGCAGCACTCTATAATTTAACCGATTGCAGGACTGCAAGCACTCACACCCATGTGAACTAGAGCACACACACACACACACACTCTATATGCACTTTGGGAAATAAAAAAGCCAACATGTACTTGCAGTGGACTGCATGATCCAATGGTGTATCCCGTGAGGAGTGAGAATGAGCATGTGTATGTGTGATAGAGAGAGAGAGAGAGAGAGAGAGAGAGGCCATTAACAGGCCGCAGCATAATTAACAGAGTTGTTTCGATCGGAGGCTAGCGCTGGCCTCTGCAATAAAATAACCTGCTCATTTCACTGCCTAATTATTTATAGACTGCACTTCTTCACATTTTGTGGTCAATCAGTTTCTCAGGATATTGGACTGGGAGTTTGTAATTCGCTCTATTGATTGGATTTGAAGTGAGCAAGGAGATTTTCAATCATTTCTCTGATCTCTCACAGCAAGTTTGCATTTCAGCCATTAAGTAAGCATGTTCATAAGCGGCACTGAGGGAGAAGGCTAGAAAAGAGGATATGGGGTTTTTTTGACCTCTGTCTTTTCACAAACAAACTCCATTCCATTATATGGAGTGTAATTTAGCTCCCCTTAATATATTTAGCACTTTGCATCACCACTCAAGCAGTTTGAAGTGTAAAGAGTGGGTGGTCCATGCTGTAATAAAGCAAGGATGGACAGAGGGAGTGAGACAGGTGAGGAGGGGGAGTCATATAGAGAGGATTGGAAGACACAAGCCTGCATTCAATGCAGCGTGCGAAACAGAGCTGATAGAGTCCTGCTGAACGAAATAGGATTTTTTTTTTTTTTTCAGTGTCATGTCTCTGTGGTCACAGAAAATCTCCTTACTCAGGGCTTTTTTTCCTCCTTTCTTTTTTTCCGCTTGGGGTTTTAATATCTCCACTCTCCTTGATGAGACATCTTTCTTGTTTGTTCAAACCATTCATTTTGTTGCAGGCAGAGAAGCATGCATTTATCACCAGGCTGTGCTGCGCCACAGCCTGCCACGGGCCGATTGATGACCCGTGCCAGGCCCAAGCGGCCCAGGAAGCCTTAATACAATGTAAATGACTAAGGACCACATCCAATCTGCTGTTGTCCTCTCTCTCTCTCTCTCTCTCCCTCTCTCACCCTCCCTCACCCCAGCGCAGTATCATTACTGCCTCTGCACCGTATCATGGCTCAACCCAGTTAAATATGAGGAGGCTAAAGCAGAGCATCCAGACAGTCAGCTCTGGTTATGCATTGTTGTTCACTGATGAAAGGGGAAAGCAAAACACACACGCATAAAAAAAACCCTCATACACAATCACACATGTGTCTGTGCACGAAGGAAAAAAAAAAAAGCTCCTTTTGCCAAAGAGATGTCATCACCCAGCAATCACAAAATGCATTTTTATGCAAGCGTTATCATATTTCTTTGATGACCATTTTAGAATATTAAAAGCGGGAGTATACACAAGTAGAAAACTGATTACATTTTATTCTGTAACCTTTTCACGATTAGCTCGAACTTTTTGTTGTTTTTGTGTATTAGAGGCATTCTTTGAATGTTTTTATGACATTAATTAAATCAGAATATGCTACAGTACCTATTATTTCCGTGTGTATGTGGACACTATTGTACCGTATTTCTATAATGATATGACAGCAAACAATATTGTGCATATTTCACACCTTGGTATTACTAAATACAAAAGTGTAATTTAGCTCCTCACACTGAATGTGTGTGCTGTGCTTGTGCAAGTGCCTGTGCTCTTGTGTGGAATATAAATGTGAGGTATGATGTTTGTTCTGTTGTGAGATTTGAGTCTTAATCTGGCTCTTAAAGACATCTGTCACTACAGATCTGGGTTGTTTTGTCATGCTTCACGGCACAGACAGACGAGAGAAGGAAAAAAAAAATCCAGGCTTGTCATTTCTGTTGTCTTATATTTGGCATATTGAAGCTGACACAAATTGTGTCATTGTACCCGTGGCTGGGGAATTATATTTTCAGGTAGAACTTGCAGCAATGGGAGACCTTTCAGAGAAATGTCTTGCTTTACTGATTTGGCCAGCCTTGAGAAGCGGTGGACAAAAAAGACACCAGGGATGAGAGAAATTAGCCTCATATGTTTTCCCTGTTGTAGCAGTCTAGGAACGGAAGATTTATTCTGTCCTTATTCACTCAGGCCTGCGCTTCATTCAGCAGGGGAATTCAGCAGAGTTCAGAGGAAGTGCCAAGTGGAATGATCAGCATGTTACAAACAATCTGTAGCTATAAAAGGTGGAAGTGTGCGGTGTGTGGATCTGTGGTTATCTACTGGGGGTGGAGCAGCATTGCTGCCACTGACAAACTTGTTTTACTGCCCCTAACAGGCTTAAGTGTATATGTATGTGTGTACACATGAGTAGGGTGGAGGTCATGACTAAACATGCACACTATTCTGTTAGTGTAACCAAAGCAGGGCTCTGTGTTACACAACACACTTGGCATGGACACATGTTAAACACATAAACACCAACACTGATCTGGGCCATATAACAATAAGGTACACATTCCTGTTTAAGCCATGAGTATGAGAAAAAAAAAAACTCTAACACCTATCCTTTTTTTCCAGCACCCGTACCCATCAGAAGAACAGAAAAAGCAGCTAGCCCAAGACACAGGCCTAACCATCTTACAAGTAAACAACTGGTAAGTCAAGTCTTGATGTTGCTATCTCTGTCACCAGCATAACCCGATCGTTCATTTTTGAAAGGCTTCACATGCCTCTCCCTCCCCGAAAAGGCCAGATTAATGCTCATAAACCGTATAAAGCATTTTATTTTCAGTCCTTACCTTTTCCTCATCTATCTCAACCTCCTTATCCTCCATGGCTAGCAAGCAACCAAGGTATCAGTAAACCGTTTAGCACCAAGTCACCACTCTCTGTTTGATATATATTTATTCACTTTGATATGTTTAAGCACAAAAAAAGGAAGATCTTACGCCTCTGCCAGTGCTCCCAACCGTGATCCTGCTTCCTCTGTCACTGCCCTGGAAAAAACCTTTTCCCATTTTACACATGCTATATGGTGGATTAAGGTTCTGGTGGCCTGGCCAGCACTGCCTTTGTACATGGCTTAGCACATAACTGGGGGTGGAGGATTAAATAAAATGATCACAGAAGCAAAGAAATGATACAGGAATTACTTATCAAAATGCTATGCCTGGTTTTATCTGCAGCTTCATTTTGTTCAGGACATTCTGTCAGTGATGTTCAGATTAATCGAACTGACAGCTTCTTTTCACAATTCTGGGAAAGGTATTTGCATGGATTTTGGGTTTTTACACAAACTTAATTACATGGAACCCCATTTTATCATTCTAATTCCGTGTACAGGGTTTTCCATTTACAAATGAGAAGTCCCTGCCTTTTATTTCCATCCTTTCTTAACATATTTATCAAAGCTGGTTCATTTACGGAATGCTCTATCTATTCTGTACAGGCAGGCTGACATTAACCAAGCTTTTAGGTTTATCTGCCTCGCAGGCTCACAAGCCACCCGAGGGTCAATTGATTTTTATATATATATTTTTTTTGGTTCTGTGATTCATTATTTTTTAACTTCATTTTTCCTGGATCACAATGAGGGACATGCCTGGAGAATTAGCCTGGTTTGTCTGCCTTATCTGACGGCCAATTTTTTTTCCTGGGGAAGTTAAGCTACTTAAATTGACCACAGGAACTGCCGTTATCTGCCTTTAATGCACCCTACAGTGTGGATAGCATTTCAATTACACTAGTAACTAAAGATTAGCCCCTGCTTGGCTGTTTCATGCCTCTTGCTGCCGTTCAGTGCACCATGCACCTTAGCTATAGGAGCAGAAAATTGAGTTGCCTTGCCTGTGTCATGGTGATTAATGCAGAAATAGACTGCTAAACTGAGAGGGGCTGGAGACAGACAGAAAAGAGAGAGACAGACAGACAGACAGAAAAGGCAAGTACTCTATTCCTTTTAGGTCCTGAACCCTCAAAAACACAGCATGTTGGTAATGCTTGTGACAAGGCTGTAGGAGCCTGGTGGATGGAAGCATCCTCATTATTGCTACTCTGCAGTCTATTACTTCACCAGAACTCTTACACATATGAAATGGATCCTCCAGACTACCAGCACAATCTAACAGCAACATGTTTCTGAGGCCTCGAAAGATGAGCCACATACAGGATATTTTTTCCACCAGTCAGGTTGAGACTTTGACTTAAGCATGTCTTTGTTCAAACAGGCCCCCAACCCCCACCCTGGTGTCTTCTTGTCCTGCTGGAGGTGGTATAGAGATCAGGATATGACAGACCTCTGCCATATGAAATTCCTGTTGATAGGCCAAAAAGGCTCCAAATTCCTGCTCTAAACAGGCATTGTGTATGGCCTCGCTTTGATATCGGGCACTGGCGTGGATCTAGCCGGCAGCACAAAGAGATAGCAGTAAGGAGAGAGAGACAGGGAGAGGGCAAGAAAGAAGGTGGGGAGGGGTTGGGGTTAGGGCAACGTCTTCAGTTTCCAGTTGTCCCTTAGGGCAGGATGTGCTGAATCACGGCTTTGTCCTGAGGCACAATTGGCCCTGGAGGATGGCACAAGGGCGCTCTGTGTGAATATAAGTAGACAGCGCATCTCTCTCTCTCTTTCTACCCTGTGTCCTGCTCTGCCAGGAATCCTCCCTTACCTGCCCATGTACCTGCTCTCACCTAGCTGCCCTTAGGCCATCTCCAGCTGTTTGCTGATGTGTGTGTATGTGTCATGCAGTCCTTATACACTTCCTAACCATTCTACTACTTCTTAATGCTTCCAATTTCTCAACTCACCCGTAAGAAAGAGAGAGAGAGAGAGAGAGAGAGAGTACAAGAGCAATACCTACTGTAAGACACTCCTTCAGTGAAGGTTAAAGTACAACGTGTCTGCAGATGTTTGCATGTAAAGGTGGGGCATTAATAGCTCCTCAAACGATAACCTGGTTTGATTGCTGAAATGACATAGCATCCTCAGAAATAAAGGAAGCACTGAGGTGGCTAATAGGCAGCCTTTAAACCAGCTATGCTTATTTACATTTTGGGTTTTTGAAGTCAGGCAAGCACAGCCAAAGTATGGTTTGTTTGAGTTTGCACATGATAGCATGCTGTTTTGACCTGGTAAAGAGAGCCAGAGAGGAAACAGAGAGAGAGACTGAGAGAGAGAGTAAAATGGGATGCTCTAGCTGCAGTTGTCATTCTCAAAGCCTGTGTGTTATTCTATCAGTCTGGGCTAAATGGGGCCTGACCGCATCCTTTCATGTCTCAGCATCAGGCTCAGCACGACATGCCTCTGCTTTACTCCCTAAACACACCGACCAAGCATTAGTTACCCCCTCCTTTTCCCCAGTATAGCCTGCCTGGCACACCGCTGTTCCACAGTCTGAAAGATGAGTCTGATGACAGAGAGAGAGAGATACTAAAAAAGGAAGGAAATCAGCCCTTGTTGGCTTGTTGGGTTGTCGCCTAGTGTGCAAGCGATGGACCATTTCCCTGCCACCAGTGTCATCACTGCTGCCACGGCTGTGGATCACCAATAACAATAAGGAGGGCACTGTGCCACTTTCTATTTTTACCTATTCTTCCCTCTCTGGCTCACTTAGTTACGGAGGAATGAACAGATATGGAAGCAAATGAGAGTGGGAATTGGAGAGCAATAGGTAACTTATTAAAATCAGAATGGAGAACAGACCCCCCCATCTGATGTTATGTGAGATCATCAGTAACTCTCACCTCCCATTGAAGCTGCAAAACAGGAGCCATATTTTACCTCCGCATGCTCAAATGCTACTTAATGCAGCATCTAAGCTGATTTTCATCTTGCACTGGCATGCCAAAATTAAAACTGCCAACATTGCCAAGTTACAAGCTGAACTGCCCTCCCAAGACTCTCTCACCCTCATGCCCATGCCAGTCTGGACCAGCACAAGTGCTCCCTGCACCGTCAGCTTTGTTAATGGCTTCGTAAAGCTTGTTCCCCTTAAACACTCAAGTGAGACATGCAGAAACAGAGCTGCTTTATAATTTTTTAATGCCTTTTTATGACCAGCTTACTTGGCATGCCCAGCTGTTATGAAATTCAGAATAATAGCTAACATTTTCCAAATATAATATAAAACTATAAATTGGCAGGCTTGCATGTCTTTTTTAACTCCTGATCAAGAGCATGGGATTTTTTGAAAGCGGAGGCTTTTGAGTTTAGGCACACCCACATTTCTGGCTCTCTGTCTGGCACGCGCACACATGTACAGCAGGATATATACATCCACGGTGTGTGTGCATGTATACACACACTGCATCTCTCACACTTCAGCAGGACAGTTGACTGAAGTTGGTGGTTATCTGTTTAACATTGACCCACATGGAAATGTCAGACCTTTTTTAGGATGCCACCTGGGAGTCCCAGCAGCAGCCATGGTGCACCATGCTCTTTCTAAATATACAGCTACAGAACGAAGTGGATGGGAAGAGATGAGTAGAGGCCTGGCGGCTGTGGCTGGCTGGCAGAGCAGCCACATCATCATCATCCCCCTCATTTAGGACCCGCTAATTGGCAGTTAATTAGCAGAATTGACTCTGTTGTCAGATCCCAAGTGCCTTACCCCCCCACACTCCCTCCTCTCTAGGATCATTTGATCTGGCTATCCCCCATAGTGCCACAGTGATAATCCGATTTCATTGTGCAAAGCGTCTCCGGCACTTGAGTAAATACATATCTCACATTTTGGCACAAATACCAGCCCTGTCCTGTCAGCACAACAGTCTATTAATGAAGAAACATCTCAGTATGTATCAAATATACTGTACTTCCTTGTATACATTTTCCCCACACAGTGAGAACACATTTACAGGGGTGTATATTAGTGTGCATGCAGTGATGCCAATGCCAGGTGCTGAGTACTCGGGTGTCCTTTACAGTTCAGGCCCACCTGTGAAAATGGGTGGGTGGTAGCTTGGCAAGGTCTTTATACACATACTATGAGTGCTGCTTGGCACTCAGCGGCTAATAGCCTGTTCTCAACATCCTCCACTTCTAATTTTAATTTTGGATTTCTATTTTATTTTAATTTTCAAATTTTAATTGGATTTAACTGGCTAGTAGAAGGATAGTCTCACTATTTGGAGAATCAGTATGTATATAGTGCAATATAGTGAAAAGGGTGTGTGTGAAAGTGTGTAGAGCGAAAGGAAAAGAGGCAGTATGGTTGTCTCTATATTCCTCCAATGCGTTTGGTTTGTTTTCTGTTCCTCAATGGATTGGTTTTATTGGTGGGCTGCTTAATAACAAGGGCTGTGCACTTCAGACGTTTGTGTGGGCGAGCAGCCTTTTTTTACGTAGTAATTTCTGTTTGAGGGGAAAAAGTGCTGCAAAGGGCAAGAGGCCAGAAGGGAGAGAGAGAAAGGGAAGGGGAATACAAAGGCAAATAAGTGGGTTAATTTATTTCATTTGTAGGTATGGAGTGTAAAGAAGAGGGAGCCTAGAGAGAGAGAGAGAGAGAGAGAGAGAGAGAGAGAGAGAGAGAGTCTAGGAGTAGAGGATTGCAGTTTTCATGAATAAGCAGCTTAATGTGCGTTGGCACCCTGAGTGAGCCTTGCTGAGTCTCCATGAGCCTCAGGCCATCTGTGAGCAGAATAGCAATTTTATTACGTTGTCATTAAACCAATTTCACAGCAGTATTGTTTGTTAATGAGCAGCCGCAAACGAGCGGAGATGTCACGTACTGGAATAGCAGCAAGATTTGTGACTTCTTCTCTCTCTTTTCCTCTGTCTTCCTTTCCTTTCACTTATTTTTTTCCTTTTCTCTTCTTTTTTTTTATCTCTTTTGGTCTTGTTCTCACTCACATTCTCTCCCTCTCCCTCTCTCTCACTCTCTCTCTCTCTCTCTCTTCCTTTCACTCTCTCTTTCTGGATTAAAGGGAGCAAAGGCCCATAAAAGGGAAAAGTGCTTAAAGATAAAATGTAAAGTCTATACAGTCAAGGCTCTGTTTATGAGGTTCCATTTCACTTTAGTGCTCATTGGATGGAATGGTTTCTCCATGGTTCTCCTCACTGTACAGCTGTAAGGGCTGTGATATTGGCCTTGATTTGTGCCGCTAATGTCAGCCCCACTTTTGTTCCTGAGAGATAATAGAATGCGTGCTTCATTGAAAATAAGGGGCAGAACATTTTAAATGCTTTCCGAACAAGAGAGTAAAGTTTAAGCGTGTAACCATAGTTTGATTCAAATTGTCGTTAGGTTAAACATGGAAGCACATTAATCAATGAACCTTCAGTTATACCACAAAAGGTCCTCATTGGCTATGCAAGCAGCCTGGTAGTGCTGGGATGTATGGGCCTTGTCACTGCAGAGCTTCCTGTCTATGTACTCTTGCAGTGCTACTGAGGGGGAAAGTCGCACACAGATCAATTGGCTTTTTTCCGCAGCTGACATTATTTATAGAGAGCCATATATCAGCTCTTCCTCCCAGCCCAAGCATGGGGTAAATACAGCCCACATTAGAGAAATAAAGCCTACAGTGTGGAAAGGCAGAGAGAGAGAGAGAGAGAGAGAGAGAGCGAGATGAAAAGAAGGGTGGGATTGAGACAGTAGTGTATGGTGTGGTGTTTTCGTCCTGCTGACATCGCAACTGAATAAAAGGGTGTTGGAGAAGAATGTCCAAGAAAGGGTGTGGGCCTACAGACTGAAGTATGAGCAGTGAAGCAGTGAATTGAGGAGTTTATCAGTATAAACGTGTGGTAGGGCGGTGAGTGGTAGGTTTAACAGGTGCATATGGCTGAGCCTAAGGGTGTGAAGAGAGTGAGAAGGGGTGTGGGTCATGACAGGCAGCTCCTGACATGACTGATCCAAAATAAGCTCTTCCAGCCTGGCTAGCCAGCATTCTCACCTTGTTCAGACATGCTTTTTCTCTCTCTGCTTGCGTATTCCTTCCTCACTTATTCACTCACTCAACCTCATAATCACATCTGCAAACAAGGCCCTAATGCATTTGTAGTACCTGTTTGCTGCTTTCTTTAGAGCCTGAATTTTATTGCCAGTGCCCTGTGGTGTAGAGGTGCATGCCAATAACCCCATCATGGAAGACACAATAAATCAATAGTCTGTTTTTGTTTCTGTAAGCACCTCATGCCAAAGAGCAAGGCTGTTACGGATGAGGTACCATCACAACGAGTGCCAGAACACTACATAGACGTCCCCAAGCCCTGGGAAACAATTCACACACTGGAATGCATCCCAAATTTGCAAGGATACCAGCGTAGTGATTTGCCATTGTGCAGAGAGGCTGAAAAACAGAAAAAAATTAAACCAGCACAGTTGCTGTTTACTCAGTGGAGTTATCAAAGCAGGCAGGCCGCTATCATGACCATTCAGCTCTGCTGAGCTTAGAAACACAATAGAGCCTACCTTATCCCCCACACTTGGCCTTATGAATATTTATCAAGCCATCACAAGGGTGATGTTTCAATTTGAGCATGTGCAGAACAACTGTCTTGCCCGAAAAGCTGGTGGAGGAGATACAAAAAAGGTCCACAATTGTCGGCTGTTTTGGTTGGTGACAAACAGCAGTTTTGAAGATCTGCACTGAGCACAAGGTGCTCCTGGCTTTCACATTTTTGTTTATTCTCTAAATGGTCTCCTGTTGCCTGGAACAATCTTACTAAAAGAGGAGAGAAGATATCCCTCTTCCTATTTCTCATTCTCTGTGCTCCATATGGCCCTGATATAAAAGGAGGTTCAATGCTTTGCTGCAGGATTTTCATTAGTGAAAGTAGGAGTGTGTGTCTGGAGAGGAATGGAAACTCTCACTCACTACACCACTTCCAGTCTCGACCTTACAATCTATCCTGTAGGTCCATAGGTCCTGGGGTGGAAGATGGAGATAGAAGGGAAAATGAGAACAACATTATTTTTAGAGTTTAGCTGACTCATCCTGCTACTACTGGCTTAGTAGTGATACTTGAACATAAGCTAATAATAAGCTAATACGAATAGGACTGCTCTTGAAGAAGATCCAGTTCGAGATGGACAAATGCCATGCTGAAACCACTCTGGGGTACATCTGCGTTCTAAGGAGAACATATACATCCCCACATTTACAGCTTCAGGACTGGGCTAGTACACACAGGGTCATGGGGTCAATCCTTCCAGCACACTGGACTATTTATACTGGTGATGTTTTGTTTAGCTTGTCGCCCTCAAACATGCCTGGAGGTTTACTGTATGCGTATGTGTGTACTGAGCTGAGTGCCACATCAATTATTCAAGAGAGGTTCCAGAAAAGCAAGATGTTTAACTGCTGGACCTTACTGTCTCTCATTTGCAGGGCTGACATAATGCTCATAAACACACCTCAACAGGCACAAATGCACACTGGCTATATGGTATCCCAAGGGAGGGCGAAGTTTTTAGGAACCTTTTGTTTTTCTGTTAGTATGGGTGGTAGCATCCAAGATTCAGACATTAGGGCAGTGTTGCAGACTCTTCCTCTCTCTTCATTTGTAGCTTATGGTGGCTTTTTCTAATTGCTGAGATGTTGTATTTTCACTGCCCTACATTCACCACTTCCTCAGAAGACAAAGGGGAAAAGGGAAGGAAAATGAGGGCAGCCTTCTACCTACTTTGTGTTCTCTCTGTGTCTTCAAAACCCCTCATGTGCAATTCAGTGGTATTTGTGCTATGTAAGAAGAACATTTGAAGTCCCTCTATACAGGCCTCCCTCTCTCGTGGCAGCAGCGGGTTATATTCCACTAGAAGCTCAGAGAGAAAGACGTTTGATATGAGGCAAAGGAAATAGATTGGCCTTATTTCCTGTCTGACTGTAGCCACACAGGCACCTGTGTTGCCAAGATGATGCAGTCAATTGACGCTCAATTTTGTTTGAAATCTCATGCCTCTGTGGCGTCATTATCAGGTTCCCCTGGTAATCCACAAAGCTGTCTGTTTAATTCCTGACAATATAAGGAGTCGTGGAGTCTGTTACTCGATTACCAAGGCTTGTAGAATGGGAGGGAGAGTAGAAAGAGCGTAAGAGGAATGAAAGGCAGCAGAGATAAAAAAGAGTCCATATTTCTGATAGCATAAAGAAATTATGAGGTGAGGGTGCAGGAAAATGGAGATTATACCTGCCCTCCCTGCTGAGGTGCACAAAAGACTCAAACACGGCTGAACAGAAAGAGAAAACGGGTGAGGGATGATCGGGGACAGGCCCTTCTACACTGAAGAGAATGGAGCCACCGACCCCAATATATGACCTTCTCATTTCCAGGAGGTGGTGTAATGATAGAGACTCGCTGCCTCTCTCAGGCTGTGGTCAATAAGAGGCAGATAATTGAGAGCATTAACAACTGAATTGAATGACTTGCCAGAATTGCAGGTCCCCCAAGCCCCCACACTAAACTGCAACAAGGTCTGGGGCAGAACCTGCCCTCACCATTTACCCTCAAACACCCTTGTCTTGGTATATGTGTGTGTGTGTGTGTGTGTGTGTGTGTGTGTGTTTGGCACGTGTCAGTCTGTTCATTGATTTATATGTTACTCCCATATGAAATAACCTGAGCAGGAAAGGTGAGCTGAGATTCATTTGAGGAATGAGACTACCTTACAGCATTGGCCACCTCTGTCAGTTTCTATGTGCGCAAGGCAGACACACAGATGATGTTGACACACACAGGATGTATCGAAACTCACTTCAAAAAGGTGAAAAAATACCCCAAACTATCTCTGGTACTTGAACTGCAGAGGAAAAAAAGAGAATGGCTTATGTGCTTCTATATACCCTCACCAGGGGGGTTGTTTTGTGGGGGTAAGGGGGGGAGTGAGAGAATGTGGACAGACTCCTAATACTTCTTCTGGCAGTGATAATCAAAAATAATAGCACTGGTAAAAACATTCCAGAGCAAAGGTGCCTGCGTAGAGAAGAAAGGGGATTAATGAGGGGGAAAGATTAGGTGCTGCCTGAAAGTGAAAGTGCAAGAGAGAGAGAGAGAGAGAGAGAGAAGAAAAAAGGGTATATTCTTCTCTCTAAAGACCTGAAAACTGGTAGTGCTAGTGTAGGTTAGTTTTGCTCGGTTGCTGCAAGAAGAAGGCCTCGTTCACACAGGTGTGTTGACGCCTGGGGCTGCCTTGGCCTCAGCCCATTCCATTCACAGACTGATTTGAACAATAACTACCATATATCTTAAAGCAGGGAGTGGGGGAGCGTCAAAAGGAGATGCCTGTGAGCTGTGT
This sequence comes from Leptodoras praelongus, assembly GCA_028564905.1. Classification (NCBI taxonomy): domain Eukaryota; kingdom Metazoa; phylum Chordata; class Actinopteri; order Siluriformes; family Doradidae; genus Leptodoras; species Leptodoras praelongus. The sequence goes on along the minus strand of JAOTRJ010000002.1, from coordinate 16,760,185 downwards.
TGGGGCCAAGAAAAACCTCGCTGCAGTTGTCAGAGCTTGTTGATATAGCAAGAAAAAGCGGGAGAGGTTTTTCTCACTCGGCCCCCTTCCTTTCTGCCCCTCACCCCCCATCAACTAGTCTCCAACAGATTCGGCTGGTTTTGTGCCGCAGGACAGAATGGGGAGAGCAGAATTGGAAGAACAAAGTCGTGCTGTACGAACCAGCAGCTGCTGCTCACAGGATCAAAGGCACGACAACCCGGGCTTCCTGGCCTGCGTCACCACACAAGGTGTTTGACAGACAGTTAACAGCTGGGCCCGCTCCTTCCACACACGGGTAGACTTGGACTGTCCAGCATACTGGGGGGTGACATCCCTCTGTGGGGTGTTCCCTGCCTGTGCATGGGTTTGTTCTATGTGAGAATGTGCCACAGGTGCTGCAGCTTCACACTGCCTCCCAGTCACGTATATATCTGTATAGTTGCCATGAAAGGAAGAGCTATAGAGAAGCGTTAGTACTCTTTTGTACAGTTCTGGCACCCCCGAGCTCATGGCTGAATGGAAAAGCTCCAGTTCTGCAAAGACATTTTTTTACATGGAGCTTGACTGCTCTGATGGACGCCAATCTGGAATCTCTGAAATGGATTCAGCCATTGCAGCATGTCTGGAGACAGAGCCAGAGTCATTGCTTTGTTCTAACTGCAGCATGATGCTCCAGAGAGAGACAGAGACTGAGTGAGAAAGACAGAGTGCTGCAGTGCTATTGATTTATTTTAATTAGCAGCTCATTAAATCGTGTCAGTTTGCAAAACAAATATATAATTCTTTGTCTGATTTTCCACTTGGATCTTAATGACTCCTGCTGACGAGAAACTGGCACAGGAAAATAGCTCAGAGAAGCAGAGAGCAAGAAAACGAGTACAAATTCTCTTCATATGTGACAGAGAGGAATGCAGCAGGAGTTGGGGGGGGGTTGACGCCTGTGGAAAAAAAATGTGGGAGAGGGAGAGGAATGGTAGGGCCAAGGGAGGAAATGAAGCGGTGAAATCTGCCAAGGTAAGAAAAGGTGAAGCACTTTTCCTTTCTGAGAGGAGCAGCAGAGAACTATGTAAACACCACAATGGTCTGAACATAGGCTCCCACAGCCCTTGTCCAAAAGAGACGAACACACACACATAATCCTAGTCAGCTTTCTCCCCCATCTGTACTGAATCAAGCGACAGGCTGAGGTAATGCTTGCCGTGTTATGTCTCCCGACTCCTGTTTTAAGTTAAAGAAGAGAGAGATCTCATGGGCAGGAGGCAACCTCTGCACACTCCTCCCCTCTTTCCCAGCATCACTCACTTTTTCTCGCCCCTCCTCTGCACTGGCTCTGAATAGATCCTCTCAGATAGTTTATGATCAATCCACAGATAGGCCCAAGCTGGCGACCAGCTTAAATAGTTACTTTGTCTGTCCAGCAGGCCGATATGAAATCTGTATTTACCCCGTAGCAGATTAGAGGCTGCCGGTGGCCCACAGACACACGCCTGACCCTGTTAGTGGGTGATAATTGGGACATGTTTGCTTTTATTAAACCCACGCTTCCCAGGTTTAATCTGTGTACACTTCCCAGGTCAAAGTTGAAACTGAAGCGATTTTTACCCTTAAGCCATTTAAACAAAATCTTACCCAAGACTGACTTATTCAATTTTGTTTGAGATTTTCAGTTAGGAGGGAGATTTAACTGATAGCAAATCACTAAGTTTAGTCTGAGACTGATGAATTATGTTTGAGGAAATATGCCGATTTCTGCTGTTATATACTATATCCCTTTCCAGAAGTTTGACTGGAATGATCTCGTTTTGCACATTTGAGCATGCTTCTGAAAGCTTCTCAGTCTTGCCCTGTTTAACCCTCTGTTCTCCACTCTTACACCAAGTAGTACCTGATACATCCAAGCAATGTGGTCAAGCTGGGCCTTTTGCACAGTCACTTGTCAAACAAGTGACAAGCAAACTTGACAAGCAAACTTGTCAAACAAGTGACCCTGGCCTTGATTGGCTAAGCTCCCAAGACGGGCCACTATGATTGGTTGAGGCACAGCAACAGGGTGTCTCTTGGCGATGCTCCAGGGCAAGGCGGTTTTGTATGGGGTTTTCTTAGAGAAGGAATGCTGACACCAAGAGCTAGTTACCAGGTGTGGCTGCACTATGCTTAGTCTCTCTCTCTCTCACTCTCTAATGGGATTAATCCATAGACTGGGGCGGTCCAGTGATTCAGCAGGGCAACCATTGCTGCCTTACGAAACTCATGTATAGGATTACTGCAATACCCCATGTGATGTGACATAGCAGGTCGAAAATGTACTCGAGAGTGCAGGAACCTGCTGCATAGCCTGTTTAACACGCTTGCCGGCCTGGATGTAGAAGTTCCCCCTGGGCTATTTGAGTTGAGATTTCTGGTTTGGGCTGAGTGTTGATGCAGCTCCATGCTAGAGTGATGTCAAGTGGACTCCTGCAGCTGTGTCTCCATTACTCCTATTTGCACTGGCAGTGGTTTGTGTATGGTACTGCTCTAAATCTTGGTGAATGTGATCCACTGACTGTCGCATGAAGAAAGGGAAGATCAACACAGTTCCTCTGTGGAAAGAAGCAATCGGGTTGTTTTCAACGCAACACACTGGCGAACCATAGCTATACTTTTTTTAAATTTTCCTCTGGCTCTGGCACTTTTTCTTTTTTTTTCAATTTTCCTGTGTCTTTGAAAATACTCTTAAAGATTTCTTTTTCGTTTTCTTTTTGTTTTTCACTCCTCGATTGATTTGTAAAAGCTGCCAGCCTACACATTAAACACAGCCAGAGTGCCAAGCTTTTTTTTATCTCCTGCAGTAATGTACACATTCTGTCCAGTATCCAGAGAAATGACCTTTCAGTGACCCCTTCACCTAGCCTTTAATTATTTGTTTGAAGACAGCATGGAGTTCCCATGCTGGGTGTAGGGGACAGGGGGAGGGGTGATAATACAAGTCAGTATGCTCACAGGGGAAGGTTCAGCAATGTTTGTGCGTTTGTGTGTGTGTGTGTGTGTGTG
>JAOTRJ010000002.1:16741809-16757034 GCA_028564905.1 Leptodoras praelongus | reverse complement strand
GTGATAATACAAGTCAGTATGCTCACAGGGGAAGGTTCAGCAATGTTTGTGCGTTTGTGTGTGTGTGTGTGTGTGTGAGAGAGAGAGGGGCAGCTGGTATATAATGCTATGCAGACTCAGGCTGTAGTAAGTACTCTACCAGATGTAAATAATAAAAATGGTAGTAAGACTTTGGAAGTACCCTGTCCTCGTGGCCGGACTCGGTACACATTTGGGACTCACACAGGGAGGTAGCGGTTGCGGTTAGGTCCCCCTGGTCTGTGTGTGTGAGTCTGAGTGTGTTTCGGCAGGCCTCTGCTCCAGTGTGCCAGCTCAAGCTGCTTTTCTCTGGAGGCTTGGCATGGGTGTTTTTCTAAGCACACCCCATTAGCAGCTCATGGGAGGAGGGAAAACAGTGTTATCAAGCCCAGCTCTGATAATCTCAATTGGCTTTACTCAAACTGATAAAAGGCGCTTTGGGGGCAGAAGAGGGCCCTGGTCAGCCCCCGCTGTGTTACTGTGGCAACAGTTTGGAGAAGGAAAACAGACGCTGTGGTGTTTGTGTGTGTGTGAGAGTGTGTGTTGTATTGTGTAAAGATGTGTCCAGTGGGGACAGCGCTGACATGAAGAGGTCAATCCCAGTGGCAGCTGTTTATGAAATACATGAATAACTTTGAGAAAAAGTGTGTGTTTTATATAAGGCATGTTTGTTCAAGGGCAATGTTATTTAGCCGAAAGGTGAATAATACAATATAATAACATAATAATGTAAAATTACACTAATACCATAATGTATTTTGGTTTATTGAATAAAAAGCTGCATGATTTTTAGATAAAGCCCTGCTAACTGGTGTGTATATTCATTGTTCTTCTTGGCTCAGTATGCTCTGATAGTGGGCATATTCCTCACCTGTGAGGATCGTTCCAAACATTATGTGTTTATGGTCCAGTTCTGGGAGCATGGCAAAGGGGGAGGGTGCACATGGTTGTGATTTGAGCCTTTGAGAGCTTGAAGGCAGTGAGTTAAAGCACTGTAGAATTTGGCAGGCCTCGATTTTTGTTTACATGCCAGAGATTAAATCTTGACCTCACTACAGGGATAGTGGCATTTTATGACAACAAAGACAGCCGTGAGAGAGGACATGATGCATGAGTTTGATTTCAGTTATCTCTGGGGATCATTAGGAAGTCTGTAGTTTTTTAAAAATAGATTTCTGTACCTAATATTAGACACTATATTCATACAGGTGTGGTCTAATTGCACTGCTTCAGTACAATGGCCTTTGTTAATACTAACTGATTCTTTCTATAATCGCTAAGCTGCTCGTCTCTTGAAGCCAAAAAGAGACATTCAGTGCACTCGGATCAAATGAGCCGGACTACTTTTCCCAGCTGTGTATTTTGTAAATTTAAGTGTGTCACTTTGAAAGCCCAGATTACGGGTGTTTAAGTTAATAGGAGAAGGTAAGGGCAGGTATCAGGGGTTCATGAGGGATTGGGGCCCAAATTGATTCCAGTTCTCCTTTGCATCTAATGACCAGTCCCGTAGCATTGCTCTGGGTCCGTTAAGCTATGTCTCCCACTGCTGTTCATTTAGGTTAGCCTGGCCATGATTGTAACCTCTCTCTGTAATATCAAACACATGTTGGTACCTGTAGCCCTAACATCTAGGTGCAGTCCGAGTGTGTTAAAAGCGCACATTTTCATTTAGCATAGGGTGGCATGTCTTTGACTTGACATGGCCTTGGGCGTCCCATTCTGCCTGCAAGAAAGGGCTTCCCTGGCTGGCACTAACCTTGTGGTGACCCTGCAGGCTTTACAGTGCAAAGCGGCAGGAGAGAGCAGGGCCAGGGTGGCTTTGTGGAACGGCACTTATTTGCTGCTGCGGTGGTGATAAAACTTCAGACAGCCTAATTGATGGGCTTGCTGACATAACAATACCTTGTGAAAGCACAGAGGGGCAGTGCCTGGTCCTCGTTTAAAGACATCTGGGAGGGGAGCAAAAGCCCCCTACAATGCAGCCAGAGAGGGGGGCATGGAGAAGGCCAGTGAAAGACTGAAAGGAACCATTTGTGTCTTGGCCCTCACAAACTTTTAACTTATTCTGAATTTCTAATGAGCGATAACCCACTAAGAGTAACGTTTATGTGCATGAGAGGACCGGTGTGAAGGTGCAGTGCGAGGAGCCTCAGAGTGTCAGATGCACAGTGGCCTCACCACAACTACATGCAATGCTTGTGGAATGTCCTTTGAGTAGCCATAGTTACCAAAAGTAATCAAAAGCTTTATTAAGCTGAAGGAATACATCATAAGGGACATTAAAAGGATACCACTTAGAGCTCCCAAGACTGAGCACAATCGCTCCTTTGTTGTTGTTTCTCGGTTTTGATTGCTTTTCGAGGAGCTTGCTGCTAATGCAGCCATAAAGTCATGCAAATGGCTTTGTCTTGATTGTGCTCTGTAATGAATATTTGTCTCCTTTAATGGTAGGTGATTTAAAGTCTCTGTTCTTTCCCTCTGTCTTGTCTTTTCCCAGGTTCATTAATGCCAGAAGAAGAATAGTACAGCCCATGATTGACCAGTCAAATCGAGCAGGTAAAACCATCACTCTGTTCTTCTGCTCCCTATTCCAATCAGGTCTTTGGCAGATAAACATTCACACACAGCCTGCCATTATGGGACAAAGTCCTCCTCCTTTTCCCATCCTCTGCTTTCCTGCGTTTCTCAGTGGGACATGTGCCAATATGACCAAGTATGTTAGCTGATGGCTCTAATTAGATGTTCCCAATCTAGCTTGTTAGAGGTACATTAGCTCACATTCTCTGTGAAATGCTAATTGGCCACAAGAGTACTTTAGAGGAATGTGTGGAGCATTTAACTGTCTCCATAATATGCTTCATAATATGCTTCTTGTAATTCTTAGTAATTAATTCGTTTTGAAAATATGAAGCAAGAATCCAGAGGGTTTTGTGGTTATTGATTTAGTTCCCGATGTCCGCCTCTGGCATGCAGGTATAGACAGAGCTGCTAGTTTTAAAAAAGGATTAAAAAGACTACGCATTGTAAATTGATTTGCCATATGTTCTGGAAGCCCAGATGATTAATCAGCACAGTGTGGTAAACTCCAAAATGGTCCAACAGGAATTTATAATGCACAAAACGATCAGTTTAGCCATAAAGTTATTTGGGCATTTTATAGACACAACATTGGGAAGAAGTCAAATTGTGAAGGGAATTGTGCAAATGATGTGAAACGTCTACTGAATTAGGATGTTTTAGAAATTGCTCCTCCTGGCATGGGGGTTGGGATTTTGAATACTTGAATGCATGATGTTGCAATCAGCAAACTTTCCGATTACAGCATGAGTAACTCTTCTTGTAATGCTCTGGAGATAACACCATCGTGTTCATAATACCAGCATGTGATTTTAGTAAAATAACAGAAAAGATATGAGGGCAGGTTACACTGGTATTTTTTCAGAGAATTCAGATGCTTTCTGTTTTCCCTTTCCTGGAGAGTTTGTTTAATTTGTCCTTGTCTTGTGAACACATGCAAGTGTACATTGGACTGGCTCTGCAAGTTCACGTGCTAGGTCTTTGACTCATGAAAGTATCACAATGTCTTTTAGTGTTTGGGCTAGAGCTGGGATATTTGCTCATTGTCTGGTATGTCTTCTCTTCTTCTCCCCTCCTGTCCACGTTTTGACTACAATCAGGTTTTCTTCTTGATCCTTCAGTGAGCCAGGGAGCAGCATACAGTCCAGAGGGTCAGCCCATGGGCAGCTTTGTGCTGGATGGCCAGCAACACATGGGAATCCGGCCAGCAGGTAAGCTCATATCTAACCCTCTAATGCACAATTACTAACCTCTGTCTCAACCTGATCACTACTCACTCCTGGTTTAGTTCTTGGTTTAGCTCTTGGTCTGCTCTGCTTCTCCAAGCATGCCGTTTCAGTCTCTCCATGCCTGCCGTCTGTTTAATCTCATTCATTATTAATCTCAGGCACAAATTTCAGGCAACAGGTGCCTCTCTTGGGTGGAATATCCTTCTCCATCTTTCTGTTCCTGTACCTGTCCCTCTCTAGTGGCGGGCTCTGTTCTGACTGTCTGTGACTCATATCCCTCTCTGGTGTTTCTCTCCTCTTCCAGGGCCTATGAGCGGAATGGGGATGAATATGGGCATGGATGGGCAATGGCACTACATGTAACCCCCACCTTGTAAAACAAAACTCAATGAAAAGGGGGAAGTAAGTACACCGGTGCTTTTTCTCAGCTCTTTCTCCCATGTTCTTTTTTTCCACTCTTTGACTCTCCACGATACCGATTCTAAATAACAGCAAACACATTCCACGCATAACCTCGAAATCCCTGGTGCACAGTCTGTTGGATGAGCCTGCTATGGGTTTAAAAGGAGAGGAGGATGTATTGCAATGCCCACCCTGGACGAGCGGACTTGTGGCGCCAGACGCCAGGAGAAGAAAAAGCAGAGGAGAAAAGCACTGGCCACAAATTTATTTATCACAACAGTGGCATTGCTCTCCCCATCTCCGGCAGCCAATGCAAATGTTGGACATTTAGGGAAAAAATAACATCTCCAGGGGCAGGGGCTGACGGGGAGAAATTAAGCAGGCTCCAGTGAAGCGATAAAGAAGGAGAAGTGAAACTGTCCTCGGAGTGACATAAATCTGTCTGGGGAAGGATTGATGCCCAAATTATCTTATATGCAAAGCCGGGAACGCTGCAGTACATTATGGTCCCTGGGTGAGATATACGGTCCGAGGGTGACACAACCGATCCTTCACTGGGAGGTACCCGTGTGTTTTGATTATTTTTTACAGGGAAGAGGGGAGGGGGTACTGAATCCCAAACATAAGACCCAGAGACAGGAGAGATGCTGAGATAAATTCAAAGGGACGTAGACGTTAAAAAATGGCTGCATATAAAAGGGGGAATTTCTCTTCTCTCGCTTTTTCTTTCACTCCAAGGCTAAACGGCTGTTGCCTGATTAAGACACCCATTATACCTCCCGCCAGCACCGTGGCACTGACATTTGAGAAATCAAGACATATCACATCCCAAAGGCGCCAGGGCAGAGGAAATTTTATTTAACACCTAAACTCCTCTGCTCAATGAGGCACAATATAATAACACTTACCTTGATTAAAAGAACTCTTTATATGTAAATAGGCAGTGGATTTTCCAAAGGGTCACCATGACGATTCTTCTGACAGCCTATTTCGAACCCCCCTCTAACACCATTACCACCACCACACTGCTAATGGAGTCAGAAATGCAGAAAGCAATGTTCCCTAAAACAGCCACAGAGAGACAACATTTGCTCAACTTGGATAATTCTTAATATAGGCTATATACTTTCTAGACTATTTAATTACATAACATATTTTATGCTTCATGACCAATTACATTAATAGCTTAATACAGAGGAATATTACCCTCTCTTGATTTGATTATGCAGCCACACAATATGGTATATTTGGTAGTTAATTATCATCAGCCATTGAGCAGACTGCTCTGGTGGAGCAGGCAGAGAGAATAGTCTGGTCCAGGCAGCATTATTATCCTCAGATTGTGGGGGGGGGGGTATGTGTGTGTGTATGCACAGATCTACTTAACAGAATGACTACAGCTTACAAGACTTGAGATTACCAGCTTACAGTGTCAAAAACATCTGCTGGGCCTTTTAACAGGAGCCAATCTAGGTTATATGGAGGCGAGTGCACTCCTGCTGCCCTCTCTGGCTGGATTGATTTACTTTTTTTATGACTGCGATAGCAGGCTTTTAAAAGAGCGCTTTAACAAACATGTGCATTCGAATGAAAGTAAGGTGGAAAGCAAGTACTCAAAAACGACATGTCTTTCCACCAACAAGATCGCTCATTAATCTCACCCTCAGCTGCTCTCGAAGCCTCCACCCCCCCCCATGAGCCCTCCTGTGTAATTTCTTAATTGCAAGGTACCAAGGTAGAGGAATGCAGAGAGTGAGCACACTTGGTGACCTTGGGGCGACCCCCTCTTCCCCCGCCTTAACTGGCCATTGCTAATCCCCTAGGGGTTCACATTACAAAGCAGTGCAGTCCAGGCCTCTGCTGTCCCCCGGCCTGATCCACACCCATACCTGCAAACCCATTACAGTTACTACACAGTGGCGCCAGTGACCTCCAATATCCAGCAAATATACACATGAGCTTCAGGATATTTTCTTTGCAAGATTCTTTCTGTACACATTTACATTTTGTTGTCTTCATACGTGATGTTTTCCTCTGAGCCCTTTCCATTACCACAGTTTCTCCTATTCCTTTGCTTTCTAAAACGATTCCCTTAAGAGGGAAAAAAAAAAACTATTATGTGCAGTTCTCATGTTGTGATAGTTAAGTGAACCATGAAATTATTAAATACTTTAGTTAAAGGGATTTAAATCAAATATGACCACTAATCTCAGCTGAGGATTGAATGTATATGCAGGTTTCTTTGCATCTTGCCAGCTTGCGATGTTAGTGTATGGAGAGTCAGATTACTTTACAGCATGAGAAGTGAGCAGGAATATATCGGGATGACTACGTCCCAAAAGGCCCTGAAATACAGCCGTGTAGTTTTTCATGTCCTCCACACTCAGTGTGCTCCATGAGCAGCACGACTCAGTGATGTGGATTTAACTCTGTGATTTAAAGCTTAGCTTGTCATTTAGTATGGAAAATATAGAGCAGGGTTCAAACTCTTCCAATGCCTGTTATATTCTATTGTGTTTTACAGTCGTGAGACACTAGCTTATGTGTAACGGTGTGTACGTGTGTATACAGTATGAGTATACTGACCCTTTGTGTGTGTGTTTTGCAGGTCTGCAGGGCATGCCAGGGGAGTACGTACCTCAGAGTGGTCCTATGGGCATGAGCATGGCACCGCTACCTTATTCTCCACCTCCTCCTCCTCCTCCTCAACAGATGCCACCACACCTCTCTCAGCTACGACACGGACCCCCGCTGCACTACGTCCCGGGCCACATGCCTCCTCACCACGCCATGCTGATGCACGGAGGACCTCCTCCTCATCCCGCCATGAGCATGTCTGCACAGAGCTCCCCTATTCTCACCCCCATCGACCACAGCACTGGTGGACAAGGCCTGGACATCCACGCCCAGTAGTGTAAAGGGAAACAGACAAGAGCAAGCGAGAAAACAACTCCAAACTCCCCCTGCCCACTCCACTAAAGTGATTTTTTTGTGACTATTTTTAAGAACAGAATGAAAACGGAACAATTTTGACCAGAATTAGACACTCAAAATACGGAATTCCAGATGAGCTGTGATAATTTTTTTTAATCTTGTCAAATTTGTTACTTTCACCGATGGAGGACCAAGCTGACAAGAACACTTTGTAAAGTCTTGGGCTTTTGTTAAAGATCAACAGAAGACATTTTGGACTTATTGCACAATAGTGCAAACTGAAATAAACTCACACACACACACATACAAACACACACACAAGTACATATCACTCACTAAAACATGCTCTCGTTTGAACCATTTTAAAGAAATTGTTCTGGAAGATTCAAATAAAAGACAAAAAGAGACTCCAAGAGTTACAACTACTGTAGTATAAAAGTATAGACACTAAGTTAAAACTTGTGCATTTTGGTTGATCACTCAATTTATGTTTCCAGATATAGTGCTAGAATTAAAGGTTAACCCCCTGCTTTTCACACTGTGCGTGCTGTTCCCTGAGGGAGAGGTGGTCTCATTGCAGCAATAAAAAAAATAAACAAAACAAAGAAATAAAGGAAGAAACATCTCTGAAAAATATTGGCACTAAGACTAACACTAAGACCCGATAAGGACCAGAAGTAGCACTCTACAGAGAGGCTGCTGAGTGAAGCCGTGCTCTCTCTGTCTGCTTCAACCTTTATTTCAGGCCCCTCTGTTTTGGTTCATGAATGAATGTTTCCCTGTAGGTAATGGTCTTAGTTTGAATTGCCCAAGCACTGGATTGTGTTGGTTTTATACATTTTAATTTTATTATTATTTTCTTTTGTATCATGGACTCTCTATCCTGAAAGAGCCTATTGAAGGAAGTATATCCATCGAAAAGCAACATCCCACAGTAGTCTCCATGCCTCTGGATCAACATGCTCACCATACGGACAGCACACACACTATGGTGGATTCTTTGGCACTTAGCGAAGCTATTGGTGGTTGATGCACCAAAAAAAAAAACTTTAAAAAAAAAAAAGAAGAGGAAAAAAAGAACTTAAATTATGAACTCAAAGCTTGGAGAAGAGCTAAGAGAATATTGTAACAAACTTCGTACAGAGTTCAGTCTATTAATTGTTTCCTGTTAGATATTCTATGTGTTTACCTCAATTGAAAAAAGAATGTTTTTGCTAGTTTCAGATCTGCTGTGGCATTGATATTGTATGTCCATGAATTCCTTCCTTTTTCAGCACGTGTTCCTCACTAGATGATAAAGATGCTGTCCCCCCCCTTAAGCTTTGTCAAAAAAATACATTAAATACTTGTATGAGGACTGTGACGTAATGTTTCAAAGGTGTTCAGTCACAAATGCTGTAATAAATATTTCATTTTTGATTTTGTTAGATTCCAGTGTGCTCAAACGTGTGTTGAAACTACTGCATGTTTTTGAGAGAAGACATTATTATTATTATTATTATTATTATTATTATTATTATCACGACAGACTGGAGATTCATGTTGTATTTTGGCCATCATGGCTTTTTCTCAAAAAAAAAAAAAAAAACACTTTTGTATTTAAAACATTTTTATGAGCTTACAGTTTTGCTGTGATTTATTGACAGCGCTGAGGCGTTAAAATGTAAATGATTTAGTAGGAGCATATATAGCTGTCTCATTAGCATTAGGCTAGTTTGTTTTATCGGGGCTCTAGCACTAGCTGAAACAATGGCTGTTTTCTCCTGGTGTGTGTGTGTGTGTGTGTGTGTGAGAGAGAGAGAGAGAGAGAGAGAGAGGGTTGCTCTCAGGCGCCCCCTGCTGGCACTGTGCTCTGTATGTCTGTATGTTCATGCACCACTCTCACAGCTCTCTCTCTCTCTCACACACACACACACACACTAGCCTCAGTATTCTGTTTACAAAAAACTAAACTCGAGTCGATTTATTTGTAGGTCATTCGATTTTTTAAGTAATGATACTGTAAGATATAAGTAATTATATTCCGTTTTAATGTCATTGTGCTATATCACTGCCACAACAACAACAACAACAACAATATAATAATAATAATAATAATAATAATAATAATAATAATAATAGGTGAATAAAAGGAGAAGTAATATTGGTTTTAGCTTTCTAAAAACGGAAACCAGAAAGAAATAGCAAATATAAGGAACAATACGAATTAATAATAATAAAGACAGGAACTCTCTACTAAAGCGATCTGTGCTGTTTGCCCTCGTGTACTGTAGTTATGCCCGTTTATCTTTGTAGCTGTTTATTAGTAGTATTATTGTTGTTGTTATTGTTGTCGTTGTTATTATTTTATTACTATTTTATTATTATAAATAACATGAATTTAATTTCGGTGCTCTCAGTAATCGTGTAGGCTACATGTAAAGAAGCAGAAATACCAAAAGTTTCATTTGTAAAATAAGTACACATGGTCGCGCGATCCTCACAGCCCAGTCCTGCTCCTACATTTCTGTATTCATCGCTGATTAATGATTCATGATTAATCACAAGGCGAATTAAATGAATCCAATAACGCAATTCGGGTGAAATCTTCCTCGCCACAAAAAGCTCAGACACAAACCACTCGCTCAAACAAACATTTCGTTCAAACAAACAAGAAGAGCTAATCTGTTTCCCCCACTACATTCATCAACTATTACATTTCTTTTAAATACGAAGGCTTTTTTTTCGCAATAAGGGCCACCATAAATAATGGAACAAACGGAAAGTGTGAAATGAACGCATCCGGTTATTAAACAGGTCCACGAATCAGACAGAAACCTGAGATTATAAGATGCGCGGGGGGAAAAAAATAGATTATTGTGAGGAGGAGAATTTTAATATTAATAGTTTTTTTCCTTTCTCCTTTTCTTTTGTGGCCAGACAGGAGGTAGATTGCCTTTGCTGCCTCTCGTTGCCGATTCGGGGTGACAGGGATGATGGATGATCCAGGCGAGCCGAGCAACCCCAGCCCTCCATCTTCTCTGTGACCCCCCTCCCCCACCCCCTCCCCACACACACCCACACACACCCACCCACACAATAACCAAGCGGCTCCGAGAGCGCACAAAGACGGCGCGTTAATCCACTGTTAACCCGGAGTGTGTGAGCGGATCAGCTTTAACATGCGCCATTACGTGCGCTAAAACAGGACGCAAGATTTAATCTCATCTTTCGATCGAACTACTTAAGTTGTCATTTTTTTGTAGCCATTTTGTCACTTTCCAAATATATTCATTTTCATATAAAAAATAAAAAATAAAATCAAAACCACCACGTTGTCCACGCAGCTAATAAAGTGGTGCATGCTCAATTTTCTTATTTCTTAATTCCCACAAGAATGATTATTATAACAATAACATTATAACAAATGACCGATTTATTTCTCAGCAGAAATTATGATTGGACCGTTCTACATATTCCAATACAATTAATTTGTTAGCTGCTCATTATTATTATTATTATTATTATTATTATTATTATTATTATTTAGGGGTTGCTTTCAAAGAAATGCTTTCGTTATAAAATGACTCCTTCTGCCATGAGGTGTTTCTGTGCCGTGTGTGTGTGTGTGTGTGTGTGTCTAGAGGGTAGGGTGGGGGGGATTCCTTAGAGAAAAGGCCACATTTCGGTGATCATTTATCACTGTCAGCCTCATAATGATTCCCCCTGCACTCCCCTATTGATGAGGATAATTACATTAGCTCAGAGTGACTGATCAATAAAGCGCGGGGGGAGAAAGAAATGCTTTATTATAAACCAACCTAAAGTCTCTCCACGACGGGAGGTTGTTGCTTTCTTTCTTCTCCCGTTTTCTTTTGTCATTACAAAACGAGCTTGGGGCTGAATTCAGCTCTAGAGTTATATGCTAAACCCAATTTCTTTTTTTCTTTTCTTTTTTTTTTTGCTGGTTGCATGTGCATTCAACAAGCCAGATGCTGCTGCTGTCCAGTGAAGAGGTCAGCTTTCTCAGCACTAACGCAGCCATGGAGCTCAAATCAGCTCGGGTTAAATCATTTCAGCTTTTCCTCGCAGTCCACCACTTTCCAGAATGGCTTTTCCGTGTTGTCTCTCGCAGTCGGTGGTAGACTTAAGTTGTTATTTTTCCCCCTGTCCAAGACGGAACCGTAGCTTCTAACGCAACCTGGAGTATTTTATCATTCTGTAATAAAAAGTGGGCGATTTGTGGAAACGAAAGCTGTTAGATAGGCACTTATTGCAATGATCTAATGAGCTCCAAAAATATGAGTCTCACACAAAGCAGGCGCAACGTGTTAATTGTCAACAATTTAGTCCCTGCAGGAATGTTACTGCTAACGTTTTAATAATAACTTATGGAATAAACTAGCGGGGCAGCATAATTATTATCATTATTGAAACGAAACACGTATTCTTTAATTTGCTACGAATGCACTTGCATCTATTATTATTATTATTACTACTACTACTATTATTAGTAATATTATTATTATTAATAATAATAATAATAATAATAATTATTATTATTAATATTAAGTCAATGATAATAATAATATTAAGTCAATGATAATAACAATAACAACAACAATAATAAAACGATTATTATTATTAGTAGTAGTAGTAGTAGTAGTAGTAGTAGTAGTGGTGGTGGTGGTAGTAGTAGTAGTGTTTGTATTATTAGTAGTAGGATATTAGTATTATTACTAATGATAGCATATGTTTATTATTATACCTATTATATGTGTATATGTGTTTTTTTTCTTCCAAAAAAATATGACCGTGGTAGGAAACGGAAAATATATGCTATAAGTTTTTTTCTCTGTATTTCAGATGTCATGAATGTGCAGTATTAGTACAGTACTAAGAGTTGTAAATATGCTGTGCTTTGATAGGAAGTGCTCGGTGCTCGGACGGGTTGGGGAGAAGATTGAAGCTCTGTCCTGTAACATCAGCTTCATATTATCAGCTTTATAACGAGCAGGCTCACGGTGAGAGGCTCCTTTTTCTTAATTCAGCCCGATTTCATCATGCAGTCTCTCACGAAAAAACAGTGAGCGACTCCTTTCCTCTCCCCCAAGATGGAGAAATTTCTCCTGAGCTCAGCTGCGTCGCTGCGCTGAAAGCCTCAGAGCGAGCGAACTGGCCAGTCAGCGCCTAAAAACCCAAAAAGAAATGAAAATGAACAAATGATCAGCCCTGGAAGCAAATCAGGACGGGTTGAATCTAAGAGATCCGAGCGGAGAGAAGCCTCGAGGATGGTGAACGTAATTCCCCAATCCACTCAGATTAAGGGAATGATCTGATCTTCCCTCTTTAGGATGCACTCCTCAGGACCGCCTTTTAAAACGGAAAATAATCCCAGTTTTACCTAATACCCAGAGTTATAACCTAAACTGGTTCTGTGCAATAACCAGTGCCTAAACTGGTGAAATGAAGAGATACAGCGTGTTGATCCTTTGAACGTTGCTTTTCTGAAGTTGGGTTAAAGTGGTGACTTTTTATGTTTTCTGAAAACAAGAGGATCGGAAATATGTTGCAGAAATCTCAGGGGGTAGCAAAGTGAGACATTCGCAAGAAGTGTAAATAAGAGTAAATGCTGGGAGAGAGAGAGAGAGAGAGAGAGAGAGGGAGAGAGGGAGAGAGGGAGACTTAGTAACGTTATGGCGACCCCTTCTGGAGGAGAATATAACTCTGTGCATGCTGAGACCCCAAACTTCACAGCATATTTCCCAACAATTTTGACAAAAATGTGAACCGACTCTCCATCATTTCTTCATCATTATCGTGAGAAAACATTGTGCAAAATGACAGGCTAGAAACGAACGCTGAATCTACATGCACACACATTACTGTGAGTGAGAAAACCCTTGTACCTGAAACAATGATCGTTAGAAACCTCATATCATCTTCATTTCACCTTCCCTTCCTTCTCTTTTCCTGCACACTGACTCAGGAGTTTTCGTCTCTGTACAGCTGTGATCAGGCTGATCAGCCACCAATTCATAACGTAGGCATATAAGCAAGAAAGTAGCCTGGAGTGGTGCACAGAAACCCTAAAACGCTAAATAAATAACCTAAAACCTAAAAAGCTGACTGACTTTATGTCTTTGGATGGGCTGTCTATAATCTATAATCTATAACATCTTCTAAGTAACGTAAAGCGGCTGGTATTGACAGCTACTATATCCTAATTATTAATAGCTGATTGTTAATAAGGGAATTCTGTCACACACAGTGCTTTGCTGTACATTGGTGTGTTAAACATGTTCATATGAGTGGAAGAGCGAGTTATCGTTAGAAACACGAGTGTGAGTCATGCAGCAGGCAGCACTGAGCTACAGTAAGGAGCTGGTCATTAATCTCAGCCCACTTGAACATTATGACTGAAAGAATGGGATCAGTAACCATTATCTTCTCGGATGGCAGGGAACACTACACTACACTTCTGATTTTTCCCAAACAAAATAATGTCGGGAGGCCGGGAACGGCTCATGTCTCATACCTTATGCCTTATTTAGGCTAACATGGAGCCTGAAAGCCATGGAGAAAAGGCGGTTGAAATTTCTCATAATCGATTATTATTATTATTATTATTATTATTATTATTATTATTATTACTAATAAACCAATGAACAACGGCAGCACTATATAAAAACTATCAGCACTATACTGTCAAAAAATATATTATACAATAGTAATTTTATAATGTTATTGAAATAATTAGCCAAATTAATAACAAACAAGGCATAGCCTATAATAATGCCAATACATTAATAATTAGATTATAGGTATGTGTTAATAATAACTATCATTATAAACACATTATAAAGTAATACTTAACGCTAACTCTAACACAGTAGGAAGAAGAATCCTTATTTTAATCTTTGGAAAAAGCTTTCGATGAGCAGGAATCCGACGGTCCGAGGTTTTTCCAAAGTTTTTTTTTTTTTGCTGCTCAAAGAAAGGAAAATAAAAGCGTCTCGGCTTTACAACTCTAAAACCAGCTTTACTGCCTTAAAAAATACAAGGAGACGATAGAAGCGTAAACGTGTGTGTTGATGTATATACATTTATGCAGATCCAGGATTGAAAATAAATAAATAAATAAATAAATAAATAATAAATATGCGACCTTTTGGAAATGGTCCATACTTCCCCACAGTTCCATTAAAGATAGCCTACAAGTTGCATTATCTCTCAATGAAATGTTTGGATTTGGGTTTAAGTATAGTGACTATAAAGACAGTCTGGCTGAGACTAAGCCCTTCTCCTTCTCCAGCCTCAGCAGCACTAAAGAGTGCAGAAGAGTATAGTACAGCACAGACAAGTCTATAGACAGGTATACAGACAAGTATAGAGCTGCATAGCTGGCTGTGTGTCACTGTTACTAACAGCACAGAGGTGGGCACACTGTTAGCAGGTGGGAGTGCTGGTGTTGAAAACCAATAGCTGGTGTCAAGAGCTTTTTTAGCCTATCCGGACAGCTCATGGCAATAAATAGCAACAAGAGATGTCCAAACTATGACATAAGGCAGCTCACGAGTTCAGGCAAGAAGTATGGAGCATATCAGGACTCATCCATTCTGCAAAAACAGAGTGAATCACAAATTCAGCAGCTGCTTTCTCAACTCTGAAACTGCGTTTCACGAGCCATCATTAATACTCAGATAAGCTCACTTTAACCAGTAATGCTGCATATCTTATCAGTAAACAGGCCTGTAATTAATGGAAGTCCAGTGATAAAATGAGGGAGTGGGGTGTCTAGACCAGACACACCTGGAGACACGAAATAATCATAAAAATGAGCTGGTTTAATGTAAAATCTTAATTATACCTTTCTCTTTAGGCTCCTGTCAGTTTTATTACCAGTTATTAAGACATTCTGATAAGAAGCACTCTTTGCAATTTTTACATTTCATTGAAAGTTAATGTAGTAGTTTTCGTGTAAATAGTTGTGTTTTTAATTTGATTGGTGAAACACTAGGAATTAATATGTAACACACATATAAACAAATAGGAAACATACTAAATGTTAGTTTTTTAAGTTATA